>PVIR01007465.1:0-60858 GCA_004026965.1 Petromus typicus | reverse complement strand
AGTAGGATTAGAGGTCCCATTTGACTCTGCTACTTTCATACTAGGTATAGACACAAAAGAATTAAGAGATTGGTATCAGAGAGACATATGTGAACACATTTATAGCAGCTTGGTTTGTGATAGCTAAATCTTGGACACAGCCCAAATGTCCATCACTTGGAGACTGGATAAAGATGTGTGTGTGTGTGTGTGTGTGTGTGTGTGTGTGTGTGTGTGTGTGTGTGTTTTAATAAAGTAGAGTGTTACTTTCCCATAAAGAATGATACATTTGAGCCAGTTATACTCAAATGGATATACCTTAAGGGCATATTCATAAGTGAAATAAATAGAACACAGATGTGTAAATACCATATCATATCTCTGGTAGGAGAAACTGAAGGTGTAAATGAGTTCTAAAACTGATGATAGGTATAGTGAAATAGTAAGAAAATGTTTAAAAGGCAAAGGGAAAAGAGGGTAGGGATAAGTAAAGAAGGGGAAGCAAAAACTTGATGGTAAAAAGGAGACAAAGCTTATGTATATAGGGGATGGAGAGTTATAGGAAGGGCAGGGCATTGAGAAAAAAATGAGAATCAAGATGTGTCATATACTGGTACAAACCGTCAATGTTGAATGTGTTCATAATGTATATATAAAAAGTATGAATAAAATCAATAAAAAATAAATTAAATAAAAAGTGTGCATGGGAAGACATTTTGGAGTTTGAGCCCTGCAGGAGGAAACAGAGGCCTATGGGCTGAAGTGCCACCCATCTCTCCAGAGAGCAGGAGAGCGATAGTTAACAGCCAGCACTTGGCTTGAGCTGGTTTTAGCTGGCATGGTAGAAGTGCTTCCTCTGAACTAATATTTATAAGTAAGATGAGATTAGAGACTTCCGGGAAGATGGCAGGCTGGTGAACAGCAGAGAAACAGCCTCTCTGAGATCTCTGTGCAGATGCTGGGAAATAGCAGTGTGATGAAGAGAAGGAGGCAAGTGGGCTCCAGGACTCAACAAGTATCTGAAGCAAGAATCAAAGCCCATAGGAAGAGCAAAGAGAGAGACCTCAACGCAGAAGAAGGAGCTGGCAATTGGCACTGAATATACTGGGTTCCAGCTTCACAGCCAGAAAACGGCCTGAATTTTAGCAGAACCCAGGGCACAAGCTTACTGGGATTCTCCTCTACCCACCCATAAATCTACAGCTGGCTGCTGCTGCTAATCAGCGTGGAGCTAGACCCTCTCAGCCTGCTCTACAAGTTACGCAGGGCCATGTCCTGAAGTGGACAGAAAATTTCCTCTTCTTCTTTTTAAAAATTTCATTTTTTCCCTTTTTTCTTGATTTTTGTCTTCATGTGAGTGTGAACATTGTTTATTGTTGTTGTTCTGTTCTTGTTTCTCTTTCTTTCTTTTCTCTTTCCTTCTGTCCTCTGCACCAGTTTCCCAGAGTTCACATAATCCTTTTTCCTCCAGTCTTGCTTCAGATATCTTCTAATTCTCTATTTTCCCCTCAGTTCCTTTTAACTTTCTCCTCTGATGGTAAAACCTATATACTGAGAGAATATTTACTATGTAAAATTTTTTATGGTTTTTTTAAGATTTTGTTATAATACCACAAATATAGTACATATAATTAAGGGTGGCAAATTAATACTAGCTCACAGAGGATGCTTAAGTAAATACAAAGGAAATGAAATAGTCCCATGCGTGTTAACAGACCAAAATGGAATGAGATTGGAAATCAGTAGCAAAAGAAACCACAAAGACTTCATAAACACACAGAAATTAAATTACACACTCCTGATGAACCAGTGGGTCACAGAAAAAATTAAAGAAAAATTAGACAGTTTTTACAATAACAATAATGCCATTACAACATACCAGAACTTACGGGACACAATGAAAATGGTCCTATAAGAGAAATTTATACTGGTGAATTCTCATATCAGAAAAATAGAAAATTCAAATAAACAACTTCATGTTGAACCTCAAGTGTCTAGAACAAGAAGAGCAAGCTGAACCCAAAGCTCATATGAAGGAAGAAATTATGTAGACCAGAGCAGAAATTAAGGCAATGGAAACTAAGAAAACAATACGAAGAATCAATGAATCAAAGAGTCAGTTCTTGGAAAGGGTAAATAAAATTGACATACCCTTATCCAAACTTACTGAAAATGGGAAGAAAGGACTCATATCCATGCAGTTAAGAAAAAGGTGAAATCATAACAGGTCCTGCAGAAATCCAGAAAGTCATCAGTACCTACTTTGGAAACCTGTATTCTAATTAGACAGAAAACACAGAAGAAATGGACAGATTCCCACAGACAAATGAATTACCAAAACTGAATCAAGAAGGTGTAAAAATTCTAAGTGAACCAATATCCGTCAGTGAAATTTAAGATATAATTAATAACTTACCAACAAAGAAAAGTTCAGCCTCTGATGAGTTCACTGCTGAATTTAACCAAAAATTTAGAGAAGAGCTCGTGCTGTTACCTCTCAAAGCCTTTAGGGAAATTGAAAGGGAAGCAGTACTCCCAGCGTAATTTCTGGAAGTGAGCAGTGTCCCGATCCCAAAACCAGAGAAAGACCCAGTGAGAAAAGAGAACTACAGATCCATCTCCTAGCAAACATGGAAGCGAACATGGAAGTAAAATGCTCAGTGAGATACTGACAAACAGAATGCAGCAAATCTTCAAGAAGATCAGACACCATGATGAGCAGGATTCACTCAAGGGATGCAGGGATAATTCAACACAGGCAGATCAATCAGTGCCACACACTATATCGATAGAACCAATGACAAAAACCACACGATTCTCTTAGTAGAGGCAGAAAAACCGTTTGACAAAGTCCAATGCCCATTCCTGATTAAAAACCCTGTAGAAAATTGGAATAGATCGTCTTTGCCTCAGTTTGATAAAAGCCATCTATGACAAAGCAACAGCCAGCATCATACTAACTGGACAAAGGGTGAAAGCTTTTACTCTAAAATCAGAAACAAGAGAAGTGTGTCCACTGTCAAAACCCATGCTCAATATAGTTCTGGAAATTAGCCAAATTAGACAAGAGAAAGAAATAAAAAGAATAAGCATAAGAAAGGAAGAAGCTAAATTATTATTATATTTAGATAACAATACTCAACACAGAAGAGTTCCAGAGTTAACTACCAAATTCAAATAGGGCAGCTGATACAAAATCAGCATTCAAAAATCAATAGTATTCCTATACAGAAATAACAAATTCACTGAGAGAGAAATTAGGGAAATAATGCCTTATAAAATAGCACCCCCAAAAATGAAACATCCAGGAAATGAGGGGGATAGGGGTTAAAGGGAGGAGAGAGGAATGGAAAAAAAGAAACAGATATATTATGTACATGTACAAATTCCCTATGATGAATGCTATCATTATATATATGTATATGTATATATATATATATATATATATATATAATGTATCAGTTTAAAAAAAAAAGAAAAAAAAAGGTGAATTTGGAACCACCACCAATTTACTTTCATTCTGTTTCTGCTGTCTTTGACCCTCTTAATGTATGAAGCCAGCCTCCTGAGCTCACCTCAATGGAACAGTCATTTTTACTTTGTGTATGTGGTACTAGGGATTGAACCTTGAGCATTCTAACTGAGCTGTCTTCCCAGCCCTTTTTGTATTTTTTATTTTGAGACAGGGTCTTGCAAAATCCCTAAATTTCCTAGAGAGAGATCAAAGTTGCAATCCTCCTGGCTCAGCCTCCAGAGTGTTGGGATTACAGGCACGCACCACCATGCTTTACTTGCATTCATTCAATTTTATGAGACAATGTGTCATCCAATTCTAAGATCACAAATCAAAGCTAATGAGAGCATCAAACTCAGTTTGTTGTAATTTTTTTTTTTTGCCTTCTGACTATTGTAAATAAATCCTGAGACCATAAAGTTTGAGAACAACTGATCTAGAAACAGCCCATTTTATTTTTCCTTCAGAAGCTTCAATATGCTTCCTGTGAGCAGTAGTCTCAGTTTCACAGGCGTGAAAGGTCACCCCAGCATTCTAGGGTTTGTGGGAGATGATGAGTGGAGGTAAAGGGCTGAACTGTGTCTCCTGCAGCCGCAAAGTGTGACCTCACTTAGATATGGAGTCTTCACAAATGTGACTAGGTCTGCGAGGTGAGTCTTAACCCAGTAGGACTGGTGTATTTAAAGAAAATGGAGAAATTTAGACCCAGAGACACACACCCAGGGAGAAACATGTGTAGACAATGGCACAGATTTGAGTAATGCTTCTACAAGCCAAGCTATCCTGGAAATTGGGAGCATCTACCATCTCCTGGAGGTTAAGACAGACCAGAGACAGATTCTCCCTCACTGTCTTAAAAGGATCAACATCCAGGCCTCGGCCTCAGGCCTGTAGGAGCTGTGAAGCAGGGTTATCTGGGCCACACAGTCTGTTCTGTGCTGCCCGCCACCTTTCTCATTGCTTCAGTATTGGGCGGCCAAATCCAAACATCAAGTACCCTGCCCCTTTGCTGCCTTTGTACTGTTCATGTTTCCACATTTTCTTCCTTCTTTTCATTTTTCTATCTCCTTTTTCCCTTTCCGCCTCCTTTTCTTCACTTGTTCATAGGGCAAGATTAGTTATGTGGTTGATTGATTTTTTCAGGAGTTTGGCCTCCAGAGAGTCCCTAGGTTCATAGCACATGGAGCCCATCTACTTGATTAGAGCAGGAGGGTCCCTTCGGAGGGAACTGTGCCCTGTGCTCCACTTTGGGGCCAACCTTAGCTCAGATAATTCTTGCATGAGCCTTGGAGGAAGAAATGGTACAACCTTCTTGTAGTGGATGTGGCGTTTGGAATGCAGAGCAGGGAGGCCACACAGGGGCAAGGGACAGCTGCTTCCAGAGTCCAGCTCTCTGCCACTGTGAAAGTGAAAGCTGTGATCTTACAGCATCTATCGTTAGGGCAATACTGAGCCGCAGGTAACAGAAGATGCCCCGACAACCCAGCTTTCACCTGGGTCAGTGAGAGAGGGGAAGTCACTGAAAATTCCTCCAGGGCTGTCTGCTTTTCTTGTAGTGAATCTTTTCATCTGCCATCACGTGGAGATGCTGTTGGGTTGTTCTGAACTTTGGATTTGTGATTTGTAACATCAATGCTTCCTTTCTATCTGAGCAAAGTTAGGAAGAAAGCAGTAAAGCATTGATAGCTACTGTCTCTTGGACATGATGAGGAAAGGATGCTGGGGCCTCCCAGAACTCTTTGCAAGTTGGCCTGAGAGTGTGGCAATGACTCTTTGGGAAGGAGAAACAGTTTGGTGACGATAAAGAGAAAAAGCATCAGGATCTAGGTGATGGCTGATACAAGCTTGGTTGTTTGAAATTAGATGTGTGTTTAAATATGGTTGAATATTAATGAGATTGTCTCACATCAAAGGGCAAGGTCTAGAGCAAGAGAGAGGCAGAGTCTGAAAATCATTGGTTGGTTCTGAAAAGAACCCAGGGGCCTGTGTTTCAGGATGCAAACAATTCATCACTGTTGCTTTGACTCCCTCCAGGATGGCTGGCCCTCGTCCTGCATTTCAGAGAGTTCCTGCAGGGCTTTTCTTCCTGGCTCTTTGGGGCATGGTTGTAGGGGACAAGCTGCTGGTAGTCCCTCTGGATGGAAGTCACTGGCTTAGTATGAAGGATATCCTTGAGCATCTCAGTGACAGGGGGCATGAAATTGTGGTGCTGGTTCCAGAGATCAATTTGCTTTTGAAAGAGTCTAAACACTACACAAGAAGGATCTACCCGGTGAGCTACAGCCAAGAAGAGCTGGAAGATCGTTTCCGCGCTTTTGGAAAACAACACTTTGCAGAGAGAGCATACGTGACTGCTCCTCTGACGGAGTACAGGAACAACATGATCGTGATTAACATGTGGTTCTTTAACTGCCAGAGCCTCCTGAAGGACTCAGACACCCTGCACTTCCTTAAGGAGAGCAAGTTCGATGCTCTGTTCACAGACCCGGGACTCCCCTGCGGTGTGATCCTGGCTGAGTACCTGCAGTTGCCCTCCGTGTACCTATTCAGGGGCTTCCCCTGCTCCCTGGAGCATGTGTTCAGCAAGAGCCCCAGCCCCGTGTCCTACATCCCTAGGTGCTATACAGAGTTCTCTCACCACATGACTTTCCCCCAGCGGGTGGTCAACTGGCTTGTTAGTGTCTTGGAGCCACTGGTGTTTCACTGTCTCTATTCGAAGTATGAAGAGCTCGCCTCAGATCTCCTCCAGAGAGATGTGCGCTTACCCTCCTTATTTCAGAAGGATCCTGTGTGGCTGTTGAGATATGATTTTGTGTTCGAGTACCCCAGGCCAGTCCTGCCCAACATGGTCTTCATTGGAGGGACCAGCTGCAAGAAGATAGAAGCCCTGGCTCAGGTTGGTGGGGTCACCTCTCTTGGATTGCCCCATGTCGTCTTGGGCAGATGCTCTTCTTCCAGGTTCTGCCCCCTGAGCTTATTCAGCTTCTATACCTGGCTGTCACCTGGGAGGTTGTCTTAAGGAAGTGCCGAGAGAAAGGTGCCAGTCTGGAAGGAGAAGTGTGTGTAGATGTGGGAATGAGGTGACACCCAGAGATTTGAACAAAGACGGGGCTTGGGCTTGGCTGTGTGCTTGGCTGGGCAATCTGGGCACAGCCCTGAACCATCACATGATGCTCGGTGATGTTGCAGTGCAAGCAGAGGCCAAGGCTCAACACAGGCCTGCACCCTTTCTCCTACTTCTGCCCTGCACTTTGTCCTGGGCTCAAAGCCAGACATCAGCCATGTACAGCCAGTGGGCCACATATGCCTAGATACCTGTTTTTACTTGGCTCAGGGCTAAGCATCCTCTTTGCAGTTTTATAAGGCTGTTAACACAGGGAATGTGTAACAGGGATATGCGGACCCACAAAATTTGTGTATTTATTATCTTGCCTTCGCAGGGAAGGTGTGTTGCCCTAAGACAAGCCAACCAGCCCACTTGGCTTCCTGCAAGCCTTCCTTCTTTCCTCCCTCTTTCTCTTTCTCTTTCCTTTCTTTCTCCTTTCCTCCCGTCCTCCTCTGCTCTCCTTTTCCCTCCCTGTTTTTCTTTCTTTTTTTTGCGGTAGTAGGGATTCAATCCAGGGCTTTCACACTGAGCTATATCCCCACCCTACTTCCTTTTGTAGGAGACAGAGTATTGCTAAGTTGTCCAGGCTCGGCTCGAACTTGCAGTCCTCCTGCCTCACCATCCCAGAGTGCTGGGGTTACAGTTGTTCCCCATGAAGGCAAGTGTTTCTGTGTGCTTTCTTGAGGTCTGCCCCAGAGTTGTTTGAACATAATGATCTAGGAATTATTTTAAAATTCATTCTTCAGTGGGTACATAAACACATAAAAATTTTACATTTGAATGTAGTGTTTGACACAGGTGTGATTCCTTAAGGTTTAAATTAGTATCAATATATTTATCGCCTCAAATCTTTATCAGGTGTGTATGGTAAGTGTATTTGAAGTTTGTGTTGTCTTAATTCAAATATTTAAACCCTTCAAGGACCATTCCTGTGTTTCATACCAGAATTTCTCTTTTCGATCAGTTTTCCACTGGAGAGAAAGTGTCAGACTGGTCCCTGGGTCTCCACCATGCTTCCACAACCCATGGCTGAGTGACCTGTTAACCTGGCTGGCAGTAGCTACTGTGAAACTTGGAGTTTGCAGGAGCCTAACTGAACCAGTTCAGGGAAATTGGGAGCCTGAAATAGGAACTCAGGATGTCAGGAAAAGCTAACTAAGAAACTGATGAGTAAAAGTAATTTGCTCATTTATTTTTACTATTTGAAATGTTTTTCTCCTTCTACCAAATGTTTCTTGGGAATAAGAAAATAAAAAGTAACTTTCGGTTGATCCGAACCATCCCCGTTTTGCAAACAGAACGAGTTCTTTGTTGTCATATCAAAAAACCAGAATCCAATCTGTGCAAACTTAATCTTTGAGCGCCACAAACCCCTGTCCATCGCTTGTCCTTATTTGTATCTTGACCATAGTCCCAGCGTGTCACCACAGAGGGTGTTGTGGTTTAACCATATCCAGTTACTCTCGGTCACTAGGGATTAAGATAAATAAGGTTACGATTTTGTTGTTAAAAATAATCAAAACATTTCAACACTATGAAGAAAACCCATGTTTTCAGAGCTATTGCAATGTTTTGGAACAGAATAAAAGTGCTGATTGTACAACTCTGTGAAATGTCCTAGAAGCCACAGACTTCTTTAAAATGGATGATTTGGGGCCAGGGGAATAGTTCAGGGGTAGAATGCTTCTGCTCGTCCATTAAGGCCCAAAGTTTAATATCTCGCCCTCCCCCCTGCACAAAAGTCTGATTTTATAGGATGTGACTTCACCTCAGTAAGTTAGGGAGAATACAGAACAAAAAGCGAAGTCTTCGTTTGTGGTAAAACTATCCCCTTCCTTGGGAAAGCTAGACATTAAAATGCCAAGTCATTCTAAACAGGCACTTTTTAAAGTTCATAACCTAGGTCGGGGTGTGTACTGATTTAATGTTTGACTTTTATTTCACAATCTCCTTTTTATGACTGATTTATTTGCAGATTAACTAAACAAAATGGTAATGGCAACAGCACTTTCTGTAAATAAATTATTACCTAAAGAGTGTTAGGTGAGGTATGACTCAAGGTTTTTAAGAAGCCCTGGATCTGAGATTCTAGAACACCAGAAACTTGACACAGAAATAATTTAGATAATATTAGGATGAGCTTTTGAGATTTTTTTGAAAATTATGTATTTTTGAACTTTCTCCTTAAGTGGATTTAAAAAGCCAATTTAATTGAGATATAATCCACATGCATGCAGTTCATTCAGTTAATGTTTGCATTTTAATGACTCCATAGTATGACAGACTCGTACTATCAGCACAGTCAACTTTGTAACATTTTTAGTTACTTGTAAAAATACCCCTCATACCTATTATCCCTTGGCTCCTCACACCCTGCTTTTCACTGGCCTGGGTAAAGCTCTAGGCTCCGTCCTGTGTCTGTGGATTTGTTTATTCTGGCTATTTCTTGCTCCTTAGGTTTGTAGCATGACTCATCATTGCCAAATAATATTCCAGTCAATCTACTCGTTAGTTGATTAGTATAGATTTTTTTTTGTTTGTTTTTTGTTCTTTTTGCTATTATGAGTAATGTTGCCTGGAGCATTTTTGTTGAAATATATTCTGAAGTGCTTGTCTGCGTGTTCCATGTTCAGATTATTAGGGAACCAACACACTTTTTCACAGTGGTTACACCATTTTATTCTGCTGGCAATGAATGAGGCCTTCCATTTCATCACATCTTTGCCAATACTTATTCTTTTCCAATTTTCACTATAATTTATTAACTCATTACACGGTACAAATGGGTTTCACTGTGACATCTCAGTACTCGGGTATCAGATGATCATGTTCACCCTCCCCCTGTCATAGCAAGACCCAGATCCAGTCTGTGCAAACCTAACCTCTGAGCACTACCACCCTGTTCATAGCTTGGTCCCTGTCTCGTCCTAGCAGGCTGGAAGTGCTGTCTCAAGGTTTTTATTTTCCTTCCCTTGAAGGTGCTTGATGTTCAGTGCCCTGTCATATAATGGTTGGGCACTTATATATCCGATTTTTGGAGAAAAAGCTCTACTGTAGCTCTCATTACATTTTAGTTCTCTTTTATTGGTGTTGTCAGTGTTTATTAAAAATCTAAACACAAGTTTCTTATCAGATAGGTAGGTAGGTAGATTGATGGATGTGATTAAAATATTTTCTATTTGCTTGATCTTCTTGTTCATCTTCTTGATGGTATCTTTAAGCACAAAATTTGTAAATTTGAGTCAAGTATAACTGATCTTTTGCTTATGTTTTTGGTGTCGTATTTTTTTAAAAAAAAATCATTGCCAGCTAAAGGTTTGGAAGATTTTCACTTATTTTTTTCTTAGAATATCAGTTTTGGACCTTATACCTAGGTCTAAAACCATTCTGAGTAAAGTTTGTATAGGGTAGTAGAGGATTTATCTCTAAATCATAAAACTTTAGTCAGGGCTACAATGTTCTGCTCTGACATTGTCAAAAAGACCTGCCAAAAAGTTAGAGACAGCCCCCAGGAGCCTCATGTACAAATTCCCAGATGTCTCTTTTTCCTTATGGATGATTATCTAAATGTGCCTCATAATAGTTTTATCAGATACAGCTTGCTCCTTCTTAACATGGACATAACACTCATTAGCCTGTGCTATCTGCTTAATTAACATACCATTTCCTTTGTTCTGTCTTAGTAACCAAAAACTTTAAGACTATAAACATAAGACCCTTCATGAGATAGATAAACTGAGTTAGCTTCTTGCTGTAAACCAAACAGGTTATAATAAATTTTGCCTTGGCTCAAAAGGCCTTAGTTTCCTGAGCCTCACTGTGTTGTCTTTCTTTTTTTTTAGGTTTTTTGAGACAAGGTCTCGCTTTGTGGTTCAGGCTGGCACTCAGCTCTGCCTCAAACTCACATCTCAGCAATCCTCCTGCCTCTGCCTCCCGAGTGCTGGGATTACAGGCGTGAGCCACCAGGCCCGGCACTGTGGTATGTGGCACTGGTTGCTGCTGGGTGTGAGTCTCCACGCCCAGTATGGTATGTGGTTACCGGGGAATCGAACCCGGGTCCTTGCGCTTGCAAGACAGGTGCCGGAATCACTGAGCTAACTCCCCGGCCCTTGTCTTTCTTTTTTAAATAAAACCCTCTCCCTTCGAGACTGCCAACAGGGAAGAAGTTAAGGGCCCACTTTTCCTCAATCCTTTTTTTTTTTTTTTTTTCTCGTGTAGATATTCAGTTGTCCCAGTACCATTTACTGAAAAAATGATTCTTTTCCTTTTGAATTTTCTTGTAACCAATGCAGAAAATCATTGGACTATAAATGTGAGAGTTTATTTCTAGATTCGAAATTTTATTCTTAACCAGTCTGTCTGTCTTATGTCAGTGCCACTTGGTCTGGAATAGTGTAGGGTGTTTTTTTTGGCCCAGGTATAGATTTTTAATAAGACCAAATGGGGGAGGGCATGAATCCTCCAGGTGTGTTATTTCCTTCTGAGACTATTCCAGCTATCCTGGGTGCTTTGAGCTTCCATGTGAATCTTAGAGTATTGTCAATTCCTACAAATAAATTGGAATTTTGAGAGAAACCATTAAATGTGTAGTCAAAGTCGAGGAATACTCTATTCTTAAACATTTTAATTGCCCAATTTTTAAAAATTGAATTCTTTATTGGTACATTTTTATACATATCATGATCACATTCAACATTGGGAATTTGTACCAGTATATGACATAAGTTAATTCTCATTTTTAACCATTTCCCTACCCACTCTACAATTCTCCCACCCCCTATATACATGTTTTCTTTTTTTAAGAAAAGATCATATTTTCTCTTTCTCCTCATTACTTTCCTCTGCCCCTTTCCCTTTGAATACTTTCTATTTCACAAAACCTGTCATACATTCTAGAAGTCATTTACATCTTCAGATTCTCATATCAGAGAAAAGATACAGTATTTACATATCTTTGACTTATTTATTTCACTTATGATGTGTGCTCAAGGTATGTCCATTTGGGTATAAATGACTCAAACTTATCATTCTTTATGGCAGAGTAATACTCCATTTCATTTTTTAAAAAAACCCTCCATATCTTCTTTATCTATTCTCCATTGTTGCTTCCAAGATTTAGCTATCACAGACGGAGCACTTGTGAACATGGGTGCTCGTGTGTCACTATGATATGATTCCTTTAATTCTGTCATGTGTATTCCTAGCAGGAGAACTGCATCAAATGGACCTCTAATCCTAGTTTTCTGAGGAATCTCCACACTGATCTCCACAATGATTGCACTAGTCTACATTCCCAGCAACAATGGAGAAGGGTTCCCTCCTCCCCACAGCCTCACCAGGATTTGTTGCTGGTTAATTTTGCAATAGCAGCCATTCTTTGTGGAGTGAGATGAAATCTCAGTGTTGTTTTCATCTGTATCTCTTGAATGACTAGTGATGTCGAACATTTATTCATGTGCTTCTTGGCTGCTTGTAGTTCTTCCTCTGAAAAGGGTCTGTTAATTTCAGAAGCCCATTTTTGAAATGGGTCTTTAAATTTGGAGAGGGATGAATTTTAAAGCTCTTTAGCTATTCTAAATAGTAGCCCTTTGTCTAAGGAGCAGTTAGTAAAGATTTTTCCCATTTAAAAAATATTAAATCTGTTATTCATGAAAGTGGTATCTTTTTGTTTATTAAATCTTAAATATCTTTGTGCATTGTTTCATACCTTTTGTTATAACATTTCACACTTAAAAAGATCTATTCGTAAGTATTCTTTTTGATACTACTTTTTATGGAAGTATTTTCTTAATTTTAATTTTGGAGTTTACATTGATAGTGTATGGAAATATAATCAAGTTTTGTATACTGCTCTTATTTCCTTTAACCTTGATGAACTGGTTTATTTGTCCTGATACTTTTAAAAATTAAATTTCTTAGGACTTTTCTAGATAGAAGATTATTTTATCTACACATATAGATAGCTTTACTTGTTCCTTTCCAGTGTATGACCTCTTGAACAATACTGCATAGAAATGGGAGGAAAACATTATTTTCTTGGGTCCATGATCTTTTTTGACAGCAGCCCAAATGATCAGGGTGCATAAATCGTCCTCTGTTCTTAGTTTGTTGTTTAATCTCCTTAGACTTGGACTGCTGAATTTTGACAAATGCCCTTTTTTGGGTCTATTCTGATCTATGTGTAGGGTTTCCTCCTGGTAGTGTATAGTGTGTAGATTACAGTACTTGATTTTCAGGTTTTAAGTCAACATTCTATTCCTGGAACAAGCCGGTTTCTCATTCTGTATAATCCTTCCTCCCCTCTTTCTCCACCCACCCTGCAACCTCCTTCCCCCTATATACATAAGCTTTTTTTTTTTATTACTATCACATTCCTTTTCCTCTCATTATTTACTCCTATACCCTCTTTCCTTTTAAATATTTTCTATTTCACAATATCAACTATATATACTGTATAATGCTTTTTACGTGTACTGGATTTGGTTATTTTGTCAAAGACTTGCTCTACATTCAGAAAAGATTCTGAAAATGTTCTCTTCTTGTGAAGATTTTATCTGAGTTTGAGGTTAGAAAATGACTAGCTTTGTTTCATAAATTGGGAAATATTTCCCCCTCGTCTTTTGAAATAGCTGAAGAATTGGTGTTTATTCTTCATATGTTTTGTAGAATTTCCTTCTGAAGCCATCTTGCCTTGGTCTTTTCTTTGTGGGAAACTTTATAATCCCAAATTTAATTTTCTACTTATCAAAAGTCTATCCAAATGTTATTTCTTTTGGATTTAGTTTCAGTAGTTTGCTTCTTTCTAGGAATCTGCTCATTCTGTGTACATTATCTACTTTGTTGGCAATAACGATTCAATGCCTGCCTTAGAATACTAATTAGTTTTTGTATGGTCGGTACTAGTGTTCCTTTTTTCATCCCTTGTTCTTGGTAAATTGGTCGTGGCTCTTTTTCCCTTGTTAGTCTAGCCAAGGGTGTGTCAAATTTATGGGTAGTTTTAAAGAATGAACCTTGGTTTTGTTAAATTTCTGTCCTGCTTTTCTATTATCTCTTTTATATAATTCCTCTCCGTTTTATTGTTTTTCTCCGTCTGCTTTTTTGTGCTTAGTTCTATTGGATCAATACTTTTATTATTGAACAATGTTCCTTTTTGTAAAAAACTGAGATGTGTTTGTGGTATATAGTAAACATACTCACGGTGGAGTATTAGTACTCATGTCACATTTTGGTCTCTTTCCTGTCCCTCCTCTTTCCTTCCTTCTGGCTCCCCATATTTCTTTTACGTGAGTATAGTAACATGTTTTGTTTTAAAGTGTTTTGCACGTGGTATTAGTATAGCTACTTCAACTTTCTTGTTGTTGCTTTTTCATGTTACATTTACCCCAAAATATTTCTTAATCTAAATCATACTTTTTGAATTTCAAATGTGATTTTTTTAATAAAGGATAGTGTCAGATCTCATTTGTTTTCAAGTCCAGAGATCTCTGTGTTTTCATTTTGATACTTACTCCATTCACATTTGATGCTATCTTTGATATAAATAGAATTATCTGCCATTTTACTTTATGTTTTCTGTATTTCTCGTCTTTATCTTTGTTTCTCTGAACTACTTTCTTTGAGTGACTATTTTCTAGCACTGTTAATTTTTCTAATATTTTTCAGTGTTTTTACAGTTATTGTCTGAGTGATTGCTCTTAGGCTTACCACACATTGCTTAGCTTAGTCATATCTGCTACAGATTTATACAACTTAGTTATAGCTAAATGTAGAGATGTTACTCCTATTACCCCTTATTTCTCACCTTTGTATTATTATTTTCATACATATTATATCTCTATATTTTGTTTTTTATTTTTTAAAGTTTTTTTGAGACAGAGTCTCTCTTTGTAGTTCATGTTGGCCCTGAACTCATATGTAGCCCAGGGTAGCCTCAAGCTCATGACAATCCTCCTGCCTCTGCCTCCTGAGTGCTGGGATTATAGGTATGATACTTGGATGTGCAGCGCTAGGTCTTGGCAAGATATGGTGGGAGCGCCTGGTGTGCGGGCACCGATGGGGGTGGGGTGGGCGCCCGGATGTCCTGTAGACACCAGTGGGGGTTGGGGGGAGTACCCGGATGTCCCATATGCAGGACCCTCGCTTGTCGCGGATGGAGCGGTGCATTATTCTCAGGTGGGTCTGGTCTCATCCCTCCCAGGTCTGCTGGCAGATGCGCCTCTCTCGCACAGCCACAACCAAAGTTCTTTCTGTGCTCTTACCAGGATCCCTAATCAGAACTATGGCCTGTTTCCCTCTCCCCAAGGCCGGCTACTGTTTCACAGGGCTCGTCAGGTTGCAGCTCCTCTGATGAGCTGATTTGTAGTCTCTTTCGCCTGAGGATCTCAAAAGGGTCGCGACGCTGATGCACTGGCGCCCTCCCTCAGTGTCTCTCCCCAAGTGGTTTGTGCTCCAGCCTGGGGTATACGGAGCGGTCTGGGATTCCTGTCTGGAATCCTCCGAGTTTCTTGTCTATTAGCCTCTGTCTGGCTTTCTCTACCGGCCAGGCTTCCATGAACTGCACCTGCTCAGAGCTTCCTGGCTCACTGCTGCCACCAAGCGGGCCATAGTGATCTCTGTTTTTTGATTTCGTGTATGGGTTCAAAATTACTGTGTGTGGGAGGCTTGCTTTTCATCTGAAGACTTCTTTTAATTTTTTTTTTTTGAATATGCTAGAAATCGAGTCTCCTGGCTTTGATGTATGTTGGACTGTCTTCTAGAGTTTTGATTTTGTTTTGCCTGTGCCTTGAGAATGATACTCACTGGAAAATAAGAGCTGACTTTTAGCTTATCCTTCAATACTGTGTACATTTTTAGCAGATGAACATTAGGCAAATGTAATGCTTAATAAGTGTTTTTGAGAGTCTGGATTGGGAATATTGCATTTTCCCTGGGAATTTGCACAATTAAAGGTGTTTGCTTGCCTGATTTTTCATTACAAGTTTTTCACATAAACCTATTATCATATATCTGTGTCCTAATCTGAATTTAACAAAATATGGGTGGCAGTTCAGTAAAAATACTCTTGAGGAAGACTGATTTGTCAGTCCCTAAAGTGTTTGTTTTTTTGTTCTTATAAACATTTTGAATTTGAAATTCCTGCTTGCTTACTTTTAGACATTTTTTTTGTTGTGATATGTAGAAGTACTATTTAATTTAAACTTGAACTTCAACAGCACCATAAGGATGTGAAAGAAATGTTATTACATATAGTTTTTTTCCATGAATAATTTTTGAAATATGTAAGTGATTGTATGGTAGATTTTGTACTTTGTCAGGTCAGGACAGATTTATTCTTCTGGAATAAATCTTGTACTATTAAATAAACATTCTGGAAATACTGCTTTTATGCAATGAATGTGCCATCTTGATTTTGCATTTCTTATTTATAAGAATTCACATGTTTGTGTCATTACCACCCCCACACTCAAAAAAATGGGCCATCCCGTTATGCACTGTTTCTCTTGTGTCCTGTCTGGGTTCCTCGCTGGCCCCCGTCAGCCTTCGGCCGCTGCTGCTGTGCTTTCTGCAACTGGAAAGTTTCTTAGGAGAGACTCGGATGCTGTCGATAACCAGGCAGAAAAATCTTCCCAGGATTCAGTGGAGTTTGAGCTGCTCTGCAGTCTGGTTAATGGGTGCCATATCAGAGCCCCCATTTCAGCCATTCTGTGCTATTTCACCATGGTTTTGCTTTGTATTTCCTTTACGACTAGAGCAGAATGGTTTGTGGGTCTTGGACCACATGCACACCTTCTTTTACTCAGGGTTCCTCAGACAAAAGGCTACTATCTAGAATATATAAAGAGCATAAAAAATTCAGCCCACCCAAATTTAAAGACCCAATTCAAAAATGGGCATCTGAAATGAACAGATACTTTTCAGAGGAAGAAGTAAGAGCAGCTAAGAAGTATATGAGGAAATGCTCAATGTCATTAGTCATTCAAGAGATGCAGATGAAAACGACACTGAGATTTCATATCACTCCACAAAGAATGGCTGCCATTTCAGAATTAGCCAGCAACAAATATTGGCGAGGCTGCGGAGAAAAGGGAACCCTTCTCCACTGTTGGTGGGATGTAGACTAGTACAACCTCAGTGGAGATCAGTGTGGAGATTCCTCAAAAAACTAGATTTGGAGGTCCCACTTGACCCAGCCATCACTCTGTTAGGTATATACACAAAGGAATTAAAAGATTCATATCAAAGCAACATATGTGCACCCATGTTTACAGCAGCTCATTTTGTGATTGCTAAATCTTGGAAACAACCAAAATGTCCATCAACTGGAGACTGGATAAAGAAGATGTGGTTCTTTTATAGAATGGAGTAGTACTCTGCCATTAAAAATGATAAGATTGAGTCATTCATACTCAAATGGATGTACCTTGAGGACATCCTCATAAGTGAAATAAACAGGTCACAGATGTTTAAATATTGTATCTTTTCTCTGATATGAGAAAATGAAGTTGTAAATGAGTTGTAGTATGTATAGTTGATATTGTGAAGTAGAAAATATTTAAAAGGAAAGAGTGTAAAGGTAAATAACGAGGGGGAAACGAATGTGGTAATAATAAAGAGAAAAGAAAACAAAGATTGTGTATATAGGGGGTGGGGGGTTGCAAGGTGGGGGGGAAAGGGAAAAAATGAGAATCAAGTCATGTCATATTCTGGTACAAACTCTCAATGTTGAATTTGATTACGATGTGTATTCATAATGTACCAATGAAGATAAAAATTAAAAAAATTATGCCCTGGGGTAGAAGATATAACCTATAATAATGTTCACACTAGATAAGCACTCTCCTAAGCTGTATATATTTTCTAAGGAACATTTATGCTGTGGGTCAGATGAAGAGTTTTTGCAGATGCTTCAGTAGCCCCAGATCATTAAGTCTCATGTTCAGGGGCCATAGAGCTCTTCCCAATGCTATACCTGTTTCCAAAGCATTGCTGACTATATTTAAGTAGAGTGATCATCACAGGTACATCCTGCGATGCAAAGTGAACTGAACCCACGTATCAGCAACCAGAGCCTTGTTTGGTGCAAGGGGACTGGGAAGGTTTTGCATTTTGTGTTGTACTCCAGGCTGATAATGAATGAGAGGAAAGAGTTTAAGGTTACTGAATGTTACCATGTTGAGGTGAGAAATTACACTGGGCAGCAAAGCATGAGTCATTCCTCAGAGCTCAGTGATAACCTTCCCGTACGTAACAGAGGGGCTACTGAAAGAAGCCCTATTTTGGGAGTTGGATGCAGAAGTAGAGGTCAACTTGGGGGTTCCTAAGAGATCAATCAGTCAGAGGAGTTGAGCCAGGAGAGAAGAGATAAGATCGACTCCCCTAGCTGGTGTCACGATATAGGGGAATAATGAGCAATCATTAATCTAGGGAGGGCACACTGCCTGCCAATGGCATGCCATTTTGTTCATGATAAGACAGTGAACACGAAGGAGCCAATGCAGGAGGTACAGCCCGTGTGGAAGGCCTGCGTCGTCATCTTCTGGGGACATGGCCACAGCACTCCGGGAGGCTGCTGCTGTTGGTGTGTGTGACGCCGTGGGCTGAGTGTGGCCAGGTGCTGGTGGTACCCATGGAGGGCAGCCACTGGCTGAGCATGAAGGACGTGGTGAGGGAGCTGCACAGGCGAGGCCACCAGGCTGTGGTCCTGGCTCCAGAGACCAATTTGCACATCAAGGGAGAGGACTTCTTCACTATGAAAACTTATGAAGTGCTCTTCACACAAGAAGAATATAATCGCCTTATGGAAGAGCACTTTCAACAACTTTTTGAAAATGAATATTACATTCAGACAGTTTTTAAAACTATCGCCGGGTTCAGAAATGTATCAGCAATCTATGGGACAGCTTGTAAGAGGCTATTGTTTAACAATTCTCTGATCAGCCATCTGAACTCCAGCTCCTTCGATGCGGTGCTGACGGACCCCATTTATCCCTGTGGGGCCGTGCTGGCCAAGTATCTGCGTCTTCCTGCTGTGTTTTTCCTGCGGTTTTTACCTTGTGGCTTGGACTCTGAGGGCACACAGTGTCCCCATCCTTTCTCCTATATTCCCCAGATGCTCACTAGACACTCTGACCACATGACTTTCCTGCAGAGAGTCAAGAACATTGTCTCTTCTGTTGCCTTGAAGTACATTTGCTACATTAGTTTTGAATCCTTCCCAAGAATCGCCTCTGAGCTTCTCCAGAGAGACATCTCTCTGGTGGACATTCTCAGCCATGCTTCTGTGTGGCTGTTCAGAGGGGATTTTGTGTTTGACTATCCCAGGCCCATCATGCCCAACATGGTCTTCATCGGGGGCATCAACTGTATCAGCAGGAAGCCGCTCTCTCAGGTCTGTACTGGGGCCATCTTTGAATCTTCCAAAAGAAATTATTTTAAAAACTACAGTGGATGCTCGAGTTAAGATTGGGCTAACCTATGAGCAATGTGAGTTAATACTGGAATTTTAGCTTTTAATTATGAATCAAGTCTTGAATTATGCCTGAAATGCTGACCAGCTGTGCTTCTAAAGGATCTCAGGTACAGATTTAAATCTTAGAGAGTTCAGCAAGATACATTACAACATCCTTTCCTGTGTGGGGTTAATTGAGAAATCCTGGACTGATGTTCTGGAAGGACACTGAGATCTGCCTGAATATAGGAAACTGAAGGCTAGTTACATGGCTCTGATCCCTCATTGACAATCTTGAGTACAAACTATCCCTCGGGAATGAGTTGAGTGTGTAAGTCCACAGTCCACTGGACTTATCTTCTTTTCATCCTCATGATGTCAGTCCTTTCATCTGTACCACTGTCCTGTGAGCTTTCCTGAGTTGTTCATAGTGGCATGCCTATAATTTACAGTGGGCCACTGAGAACAGAGAGATGTGTGTCTCAGATGTGAGACTCTAGGACAGAGCAGGGGGAGAATTGTCCCAGTTTGTGACCATGACACAAAAGACAGGATGCGAGGTTACTCAGAGTCAGTGTTCACTCTCCAAGAAGGCCCTGAGCGTCTTCCCTCAACCAAGACCCTCCGAAGAGAGAGTCCCATGAGGACAGCCTGGGCAGAAGCTTCCGTGGCTTTTTATGAATAGAATCCTTGTTGTCTGTCCATTCCGACTCCGTTCATTCCTGTCTTCGGCGATCCCAGACCCTGCACCGCGAGCAGTCACCGGCAAATCCTGACACAGTAAAAAAGGACAATGAAAGGACATCTGTGCAAGATGTTAGGTAGGAGACAGAGGAAGGACGGGGAAGGTCAGGGTGGTCTGTCATATGACTGACCTGAGGGCCTTTCACAAGTGTTGAGAGAAGTGAGCTGGAGCTTGCATGTATTAAGGCCATGTGTTTTGATCCTATTTGGACTTGTGGTTCTGAGGGTATCTTTAATCTCTAAGCATGTGTTCTGGGTGTGTTTGGGGTACATGGCTTCCAAATTCTGTTGCCTCTGCATAGTCATCTCATAAAGCCCTCTGGCCATTGTCCCCACAAAGAAGACACAACTCTACAAGGACTGTGTGTATATCAATCAGTATCTTCATGGAGGGTTAATTTCCTTTGAGATGTGCACAAGTGGTGTAACTATGCTGTGAATAGGCCACTAGGGAGAAATATTGCTTTGAGATTTTCAGTAGAAAGATAAATGAAGTAGCACATTAAACTTTTGATATGATAGTTTTGTCTGAGAAGGTATAGCGATGTGCTTGTAGAAGACCTAAGCATTCAGTAGAAGTTTAACATTTTAATTTAATTTTAACTTTGTATTTTAATTTTATAACATGTTTCAATTTGAACTCTTACACTTCAAGTGCTCAGAAATTCCAGGTAGCCTGTGGCTCCTGTGAGATAAGTATTTGTAAAAGTTTCATAGAATCATGTGAGTTAGGACTTTTCACTTTTTGTATAAAAATGTTTAGTGAATTGTCCTAATTCACAAAATCACGTCTTATATAATTGGTACTTTCCCCTTCGTTTCACTGATAATTGCTAAAATTACACTTGTCATTCTGAATATTTTGCTTTGTACACAAGAGCATCTATACTGGTGCATGTAGGTTCCCTCTTAACCCATTATTTTATGCTTACATTTACCTGTAAATTTCACCCATTGTAATCCACTATTTCTGAAGCCAGTGCTGGTACTCTTCTGTCTCCTTTCAAGAGTTTTTGGGCAAAGTTTGTTTCTAACGTTGATGTTTTTTTAAAAATAATATCAATGTAGTAATTGCTCTTTTTGTAAGAATTCTGTCCATTGACACAATATTTATGTACTGGATTTATTCCTCCCATTTACTGTGAACTTAATTTTTTTCTTCTTCCATTAAAATGTTTTTCCTTCTGATTCTGGAACTAGGTGACAATGACATTCAACGGAGTGTGTTCAGATCTGTTTCCTATGACTGTTTCACTTAGAAGGGTCCTTGGGGTGACAGTGACTCTACCTGGACGCCATAGGTCAGTGCTCCTATATCAAAACCCTTAATTGTACTTGAAGAGGATTTTTCCACGTAACACACCTCACTCACATGTTCCAGTGACTGGGATGTGGCACCTACATGGGACCGTGTCACTCGCCCCAGGCAATAAAGTTGACTTAAACTGAGGTTTACTTCAGGCCTTCGGATTTCCCTCTGTTAAACCACTGCAATGTTTGTTTGGTTTCTTCTTTAAGGGCTCTTTTCATCCATGGATTCCATTTCTCCAAGCTTCGTGGCTGCCTTCTTATCTTTCCCATCTCTATCACCCCGCTACGTTATGAGCAGCATTTCTGGAGAGTGTATGTTGTCACGGGTCTTGTTCTCTACAATATCCATTGTCGATTTTGCTTTCCATAGCATTTCAAAAACATCACCTTTTTTGATTTATTTTTGTTACTGCACCCATTACCCTCCAGAAATAATTTGTTTCACAAGGTGCCCAGGGAAATAAGTCCTCTGTAATTTATAAAGTATATATACTCCAAATGAAAACTTTTCCCTGGATCACATATATATTTTATTCTAGTGTATAAAAGAAAGATGAAGAATAAAACATGTGAAGTTCCTCTTTTGAAAATGTATCTTCCTAAAGCTTACTTTTGAGGAGATGGAGATAGAGAATAGGCCAGTGAGTTCAGTGCTGAGGAGCTTGACTTGTTTCCGGAGCACAGTTCCATGAGACCGGTGGTGACTGAAGGATTTATGAGAGAGTTTTAAAGGAGATTAGGGTAGAAATGAGTGCAGTGTATTTAGCAATCACAAACTGAGCTGCTATAAATATGGGTGCACATATGTTGCTGTGATATGAATCTTTTAATTCTTTTGTATATATACCTAGCAGAAATATTTTAATTTTTCATATTAATTAAGACTTCATCTAGAGAGGTCTAAATGTGATTGATTTTGGAGAAAATTGCATGAGCTGGTAAAAAGAGTATGGCATGTGTGTGTGTTTCGGTTTTACTGAGAACTGTAGCTAGGCTTTTCACCCTGAACTGCATCTCCATTCCTGATCTGTTTATTCTTCTGTGACCAGGTCTTGCTAAGTCTCCGTGTTGCCCAGAATTGGGTCAAACTTGTGATCCTTTCACCTCCATATCTAAAGAATATGTAATCTTCAACATTTGGATAGAAATTTCTATAAATATCTGTATGTCCATTTGATTATAATGTATTTCTACCCCTGATGTTTGCTTGTTGATTTTTTTCCAGACGATGTCTCTGTGGGTGCATGGATTAATGAAGCCATCCACTGTTGCTGTACTATGATCTGCCTGCCCTTTTAAAAAAATATACTGTAGCATTTGTTTATGAAAGTTCATCCTCATATGCTCAATTTCTCAGTATTTAGAATTACTATATCTTCTTCATGGATTGCTCACTTATCAATATGAAGGGTCCTCCTTTTTCTCTTTTAACTGAATTTGGCTTGACGTCTATTTTCCTGGCTAATCCTACTTTGGTGGTTTCACTATAATTTGTTGTGGGAAGTTCTTCTGCTCAAGTCCATTTGGGGTTCTTCTACCTGCCTTCAGTATTTGGAAGTCCATTTCCTTCCTAAGAGTTTTATATTTTTCTTCTGTTATTTCACTGAGTATGGTTGCTAGGTCATTACTGTGTGTCTCAGTTTCTTCTTTGAAGCTGTGAAGAATATGTTTCATCTGTTAGTGTTGTTGCTGTGATCTTGTTTGTTTTGTTTATAGTTTCTTCTTCTGTCATTAATCCTTTTTGAATATGATGGTCCATCCACTTTGACTTCTAATTTGGATATTCTTTTTGCGCTTGATTTAGGTTCTGTTTGAGACTTTTTTTTCCCTATTTATTTCACTTGTGAGTATGTCCTAGAGGTACATCCATTTAAATGTAAATATCTCTAATTTATCATTCCTTATGACTGAGTAGCACTCCATTCTGTAAAACAAACAAACAAACTAACCCATATCCTCTTTATCCAGTGAAGAGATAAAGAAGAGGTGGTTAATATCATATATATATATATATATATGTATATCATGATCTCACTCAATACTGACAATTTGTACCAGTATATGACATGACTTGATTTTCATTTTTTACCATTCCTCTACCCACCCTACAAACCCCAACCACATATACATAGTTAGATATTTTAAAATAGAAACTATTCAAAGGGAAATGGAGTAGAGGTAAGTAACAAGGGGAAGAAAATAATTATGACGGTATTAAAAAAGGAGACAAAGCTTATGATTGAGACTTTAACTTGAGATGCTCGTTTGACTAGGTGAGCTATTCACTTCCCAGATTTCTGTTTGGTTCTTTTTCAGAATGTCATGTTCTTTGTTGACTTGGTCTTTCATATCCTGCCTCATCTTTTTAGTTAAGGCATCTGATTATTTATATCCCCTTCAATTCATTCATCATGTTAAGATCATTACTTTATAGTATTTGTCTGGCATTTCACTCACTTTGATACTGCTGGTCTATTTTTAGAGAGTCATTAGGGTTTGTGGGAGAGGGGTTGTTTTGCTTATCCATATTTCTTGTACTTTTACCTTAAAATTCTTCTCGCTTGTGGGGACAATTTCTTTTACTTTAATGTGAGGACTTTCTTAGTGAGCAGCCATCCCTTGAGGATCTCCCATAGCTCTGCCTACTCAGAGTTGAGTCATCAGCTTGAGGTTTTTATGTTCCTTTTTCTTTTAGATGGAGTTTTTACCAACATTCAATGGAGGGTAGTTCTTTGGTGGGCTGGATAAAGCAGAGTTTACCAAAAGTGGCTGGACGTACAGCTCAGTAGCAATAATCAACTCAGTATTCTTTAGGTACTATCCTAAATCTCCAGTCACAGAAAAAAGCACAGAAGTGGTGGCTAGGTATACTACATATACAACACATGTACACAAAGCGTGTCTGGAGATATAGAAATAACTAATTCAAAACAGTTATATTTACAACAATTACAATATAAAAGAGAGGGATGAAAATAATATAGTATGAACTACAGTCTTACTAGTTAATGCAGACAATAATCTATAGAAATAGAAAAACTGTACAAAATAGAGGAAAAACTATAAGGGAGAAAAATAAAGAGGCAAGAAGGAAAAGATCAAATTATAGCTTTTTAAACAAAAAAAAAAGAGAAAGTAAAAATAAGAGATTCCTCCCCCTCCTCCTCCTCGTTGTTGTTGTTGTTCTTCTTCTCCTTCTCCTTCTCCTTCTCCTCCTCCTCCCACTCCTTCTCCTTCTTCTCATTCTCCTCCTCCTTCTCCTCCTCCTCCCCTTCCTCCTCCTCCAGTTTGGCTTTGTACTTCATGCTCGCCCTGAGCTCACTATGTAGCCCAGACTAGCCTTGAACTTATGGCAAGCCTTCTGCCTCTGCCTCTGCCTCCCAAGTGCTGGGATTACAGGCGTGAGCCTGGCATTGTGATGTGTGGTACGAGGGATCGAACTCCGGACCTTGCTCTTGTCAGTGAGACACTTGGAACCTTGAGCGAAATCTCCAGCCCAACATGCAGCTTCTCAATCTCCCAGATTTCCTGCAGCAGTTTTCTTGTAATGACTGTGCTAAATGGAAAGTACCCTACTTTCCCTTCAGAGTGAGAGGCCGGGTTCGGACCACATGCAGTTCTCAGCAGGATTGTTCCATAAACTTTGCTCCTCATTATTGGCTCCCAAAGCCAACACCTGCTGATCAGTGGCTGACTTTTATAGCTGGCTCACAGAGAGAGGAAAAAGAGACCTTTGACTCCTAAAGCAGTAGGAATTAGGTGTTTCCAAGGTGGGTTCTTGATACTGCAGCACAATGACATGCTGTAAAGTGGAAAAGAGGTCCACAGTGGCAGTATCCTGGGCAAACTCCAGATCCACTATATGCACTTTAGACTGCAGTTCTGCAAGATGTTGAGATCTGTGCTGGTTTCTCCCTTGTTTTCTTTTTACCTTCACCATGTGCTGTGGCACCAGATATGTGGTGCTCAGGCAGCGTTGCTCATTCTGTGTTTTATTCTCCATGGGTTCAGAGGGCTTTTTAAATTTGTGTATTTGTTTTCTTCATTTTGGTTCACAAGGCAGTCCCACACTGCCAACTCAAAGAGTTCTATGTTTCAGTAGTTCTTAGTGTTCTAGTAATTTGGAGTTCATGACCTGTGAAAGGTAGTAACCATTGGTACTTACAGGCCCAATTTGGATCTCTATATATTATGATACTTAGGAAGTACTTTTTAAAAGTATGCCCTGGGGTAGAGGATATAATTTAGGACTTTATCCATGCTAGGCAGGTACTCTCCCAGCAAGCTGTTTATCTAGTCCAAGAAAACTCTTATGCTGTGGGTTAAGTGAAGGGCTCTCTGAAGACACTTGAGAAGCACCACATCATCAGGTCTTGTGTTCAGGGACAGGGAGCTCTTCTCTGTCCTACAGCTATTTCCAATGCAGTTGTCATTGCATGTGAAGAATGATGATTACAAGGATTTTATTCTGGGCAAGTTGAAGTAAATCAGAGTGCCAGCAAATATGTCCTTGTTTGGTGCAATCTGGCCTGGCAAAGTTTTGTGTATTCTGATGTATTGCGTATCTTTAATGAAAGTAGGAAAAGAATTTAAAGTTGCTGGATTTGACTGTGTCCAGGAGAGAGATACATTGGGAAGCAAATCATGAATCGTTCCTGAGAGCTTAATGAGGGCTTCCCAGCGTGAGGGTAAGAGAAAGTGCTTTGAAGTGAAGCAGACATCTTCTCTCAGGAAGTAGGCACAAAGGAGGAGGTGAACTCAGGTGTCCTCAAAAAACGCCACAGGTCAGAAGAGTTGTGCCAGGAAAGAAGATAATATGAAACTCTCCCTGGCTGGAATCAGAAGAACAGGGTAGTACTGAGCAATGATTAACTTAGAGGGCATGCTGCCTACCAGTGATGTGCCATTTTGCTCGTGATAAGAGAGGTAATATAAGGAGGCTGGAGCGGGAGGCACAGTCTTTGTCAGAGGCAGGTGCTGTCGGCTCCTGGGGACATGGCCACAGCACTCCGGGTGGCTCTGCGAGGGCTGGTGAGGCTGCTGCTGTTGGTGTGTGTGACGCCGTGGGCTGAGTGTGGCCAGGTGCTGGTGGTACCCATGGAGGGCAGCCACTGGCTGAGCATGAAGGACGTGGTGAGGGAGCTGCACAGGCGAGGCCACCAGGCTGTGGTCCTGGCTCCAGAGACCAATTTGCACATCAAAGGAGAGGACTTCTTCACCATGAAAACTTATGAAATGCTCTTCACACAAGAAGAATATAATCGCCTTATGGAAGAGCACTTTCAACAGCTTTTTGAAAATGAATATTACATTCAGACAGTTTTTAAAACTATCGCCGGGTTCAGAAATGTATCAGCAATCTATGGGACAGCTTGTAAGAGGCTATTGTTTAACAATTCTCTGATCAGCCATCTGAACTCCAGCTCCTTCGATGTGGTACTGACAGACCCTATTTATCCCTGTGGGGCCGTGCTGGCCAAGTATCTGCGTCTTCCTACTGTGTTTTTCCTGCGGTTTTTACCTTGTGGCTTGGACTCTGAGGGCACACAGTGTCCCCACCCTTTCTCCTATATTCCCCAGATGCTCACTAGACACTCTGACCACATGACTTTCCTGCAGAGAGTCAAGAACATTGTCTCTTCTGTTGCCTTGAAGTACATTTGCTACATTAGTTTTGAATCCTTCCCAAGAATCGCCTCTGAGCTTCTCCAGAGAGACATCTCTCTGGTGGACATCCTCAGCCATGCTTCTGTGTGGCTGTTCAGAGGGGATTTTGTGTTTGACTATCCCAGGCCCATCATGCCCAACATGGTCTTCATCGGGGGCATCAACTGTATCAGCAGGAAGCCGCTCTCTCAGGTCTGTATTGGGGCCTTCATCCAATCTTTACAAAAAAATCATTTTTGAAAATACACTGGACTCTTGAGTTCTGAGCAGCCTAACATATGCAGAACTTGGGTTAAAACTGGAGTTTTGTTTTTTTCCTTAAGACTAAAATCTTGAGTTATGACCCACATGCTGGCCTCGTGTGCTTCTCAGTGACTTCACATACAGATTTAACCCTTAGAGAAGAATTCTGGAAGGAAAATAACAGCACTTTTTCCTGTATGGGATTAAATCAGAAATGCTGTACCAGTGTTTCTGTAAAGTCACTGAGGTCTGCCTGTATATGAGCAAGAGACACTGAAGGCTGTTTTTGGTGAGTCTGACCCTTCACTGACCAAGTTGGGTAACAACCAGACCTTGGGAATCAGTTAAATTCTGTATCAATGGTGCACTGTATGTTCCTGAGCTTACTTATCTTCTTTTCGTTCCTATGATGTCTACCTCTTCATCTCTACGAGTGTCTGGTGAGGTCATTACTGAGGTGGTGTTCATAGTACACTTAAGTACTATGTACTATGTGCTTAGTACATAAGCACACTTAAAGTTCACAGTATCTATTGAGGGCTGATCAGACGCCCAGTCATCTCACCAGTGGTATGGTGGATGGATTATAACAATTCAAGACAAAATCTTAATGCGTAAATGAGGGGCACAGAATGGTCAGAGTTCTTTTCTGGCTAAGACACCGTCTCCTGGAGCTTGCCACTGTTCATTGATGATGAGGCTTGTAGAAGGGGTAAGGAGCGGCGCAGGCAACAGTGAAGTGGACAGCTCAGACGTTAGGATTTCAGCAACAAGGGAGCAAGATATTCTAGTAGGAACAAATCATTGATTAATTTGATTCTTCCCATGGTTTAAATTTTTACTTTTATATGAGATTTCTGTAGGTGTCATGCTGCCCTTACCTGCACTATTGTCACAGCATATGGAAGGATCATTGAGACCACTGCAGTAACCTGTGGTGTGAGGAGTCATCCCTTTCCCACGTACCAACTGCTGGCTTCAGGCAAGGCATTGTGGGCTACTGGGTGGATTCAAACTTTTACTCTGAAAAGCCAGTTTATGGATTTGTAGCTTGCTTAGGCTGTCTCCATCAAATAGTCACTGAGAACACAGAGGCAGAGGTGAGAATCTAGAACAAAACAGGGGAAGAATCGTCCCAGTTTGTGACCATGACACAAAAGACAGGATGAGAGATTACTCAGAGTCAGTGTTCACTCTCCAAGAAGGCCCTGAGCGTCTTCCCTCAACCAAGACCCTCAATAGGGAGAGTCCCATGAGGACAGCCTGGACTGAAGCTTCCATGGCTTTTTATGGATAGACTCCAGACACAGTAAGACAGGACAATGGAAGGACATCTGTGCACGATGTTAGGTAGGAGACAGAGGAAGGACGGGGAAGGTCAGGGTCGTCTGTTATATGACTGACCTGAGGGCCTTTCAAGAGTGTTTGGAGGGGAGAGCCGAGGCTCACTTCGCAAGATCATGTGTTTTGATTCTATTTGGACTTACGGCCCCGAAGGCTCTCTTCTGACCTCTAATGATGCATTCTGGGAGTGTTTGGGGCATGTGGCTTCCAAGTCCCTTAACTGTTTATATCCATCTCATACAACCTTCTGGACAGTGTCCCCACAAACAAAAATTCAGCTCCTCAAGGACTGCCTCGTTTCGATCACTGTCTTCGTGGTGGTGCAGTTTTTCTTCTGATGTGCAGAAGTGGAGGAATTGTGCAGTGAAATAGGCCACTAGGGAGAAGTACAGCTTAGAGACTTTTAGTAGAAAGAGAAATGAACCAGCACATTGCAGTTTTGATATGATAGTCCTGTCTGAAAATGGATGGTTTTGTGCTTCTAGGAGATCCAAGCATCCAGTAGAAGTCTAAAGTCTGTTTTACTTTTATAGCATGTCTCAGTAGGAGCTCTTACACTGCAAGTGCTCAATAGTCCTGTGTGGTTACTGGGAGATAAATATTTGTAAATTGTGTCTTTTCCCTTTTTATATAACAAGGTTTATTGAACCTTCCCTTTTCTCAAAAACATATCTTATATAACTGATATTTCTGTAGGATGTGATTGGTAATTGCTTAAATGAGATTTGTAATTCTGAATATCTGTTTGGTACCCAAGAGCATCTGGATTGGTGCATGGAAGTTCAGTATTTACACATTGTTATACTTTTAGCCATAAATTTCACCTCTTATAATCCACTTGCTTTTATGCCAGTGGTGCTACTTCTATCCCTATTTTCAAAATTTTTAGCTTAAAGTTTATTTTTTGGTAACATCAATGTAGTTGTTTCTTTTTATGTAAGAATTCTGTTCGCCGACACAACATATATGTACTTGATTTATT
Organism: Petromus typicus; assembly: GCA_004026965.1. Classification (NCBI taxonomy): domain Eukaryota; kingdom Metazoa; phylum Chordata; class Mammalia; order Rodentia; family Petromuridae; genus Petromus; species Petromus typicus. Next base: position 31,520 of record PVIR01007465.1, on the reverse strand, counting down.
CCTTCCATTTAGTGGGAGGTTAATCTTGTTTTGTTTTCCCTTTCAAAAAAATTTCTTTTTTCCTTCTGATTCTTGAGATAGATGACGTGGACAGTCAATATAGTGTGTTCAGGTAGGTCTCCTAGACGCTGTTTTACTTCTCAGGTTCCTAGCGGTGACACCGACTCTACCTGCATGCCCCAGGTCAGTGTTCCCATCTCTAGACCCCCCATTATAGCTTCAGTGTCTTTTTCCATGTAACATAATTTACCCACATGTTCCAGGGACTGGAATGTGGACACCTATGTGGGTCCATTTCACCTGTTCCAGGCAATAAGCCTGACTTACACCGAGGGCTGTCTCATGGCCTTCAAATTTTCCTCCATTTCCTCCATTGGTTTCTTCTTTAAGAACTATTTTCATCCATGAACTCCAGAATTCCAGGCTTCTAGCTGCCAGTTTAATTTCATCACCTCTCTCCCCTGTATTTTAAGAGCAACATTTCTCGAAGAGTGTATGCTGTCATTGATTTTGTCTTCTGTAGCATCAGTTTGTCTTTTCGGTGTCCACTGTATTTCAAAAATTCATCTTTTAAAATTTTTCTATTTGTTATTTATCCCCATAATTCTACAGAAATAATTTTATTTTGACAAGGTGGCAAGGTTAAGAGGTCTTATCAAATTTGTTATATTCAGATACTCAAAACGAAACTTTCTATTTGGTTTAATATATATTCTCATCCATTATATAGAAGAAAACAGGCTAAGAATAAAAAAAGTGAAGTTCCCTTTCCAAAAATATATCATCCCGAAGCGTATTTTTGAGGAGGTACAAATAGAAGAGATAAAGATAGAGAACAGGCTAGTGTATTCAGTGACTAGGTTCCCGAGTATTCTTTCGATAGATTGTTGGTGATTAATGATTATGCAAAAGACTTCTAAAGAAGATTTGGATAGAAATGAGTGCAGTCTGTATGGAGTGAGCCACGTGAGAAGTGGAATTAGAAATTCAGAGAAAGGGGCTGGGAATTTAGCTCAGTGGATCCAGTGCCTGCCTTGCAAATGAATGGGCCCGGGCTCAATCCTGATAATCACATACAGCAGTACTGGTATGGTGACTCATGCCCATCAGCAGTCAGTAACACATATCACAGTGCCAGGCATGTGGCTCATGCCTGTCATCCCAGCACTCGGGAGACAGAGAAGGAGGATTGCTATGAGTTGAAGGCTGAGCTCAGGCCAGTCTGAAGTACACAAGGCGAGACCCTGTGTGAAAAAAAAAAAAAGTATTTGAAGAAAGGGATAGGACTAAATCCACGCTAAGCAGAGTCAGGTGAATGATTTCCCAACATTTGGTCATAGAAGACACCACCAGAGTGGGAGATGATCCCATGATTTTTATCTGAAATGCCTGTGTGTATTCTCCATCCTGTGGTGTTTCAGCAAATGTTGGTGCTGGGCTAGTGTTTCTCAGGCTGTTTTGTTCTCTGAAGAATAGTTGTTTTTTGTATTTATTTTAAATTTTACTTCACTACTAAGGCTGTCCCATCCACAATCGCCCACCTCAAAGACTACTGCCTATTTTTTAAGCAGTTCTGAGTAGTTTTCATAGTTCTGAGTTATGCCCTGTGATAAGTAGGAACCACTGAACTTACAGTGAGCCTTTTGGATTTCCATGTAGTATGATTGTTTTAAAACTTTTTTCTTTTAAATTTTTAAAATAATTCACTGGGGTAGAGGATATAACCTAGGACTATATCCATGCTAAGCAAGCACTCTCCCACCACGCTGTGTAAGAGTTCTTTGCAGACCCTTCAGGAGCACCAAATTCAAGTCTTGTGTTCAGGGCCCATGGAGCTCTTCGTGCTCAGAACATGTAAATGATGATCCCAGGGATTTCCTTGTGGGCAAGTAGAACTAAATCAGAGTGCCAGCGAATATGTCCTTGTGTGGTGTAACTTGGCCTGGCATTGTTTTGGGTGTTCTGATGTATTGTATGTTTCTAATGAAAATGAGGAGAGAGTTTAAAGTTACTAGATATGGCCAAGAGAGTAATGACACTGGTTAGCAAATCACAGATGTCTTCTCAGAGTTCAGTGACAACCTTTGAGGATGTGTGGAACAGAGGGGCCAGAAGTGAAACAGGTGCCTTCTTTGGGAATTGGGCAAAAAAAGAAGAGATGAACTCAGGTGTCCTCCAAAGAAAGCATCAGGTCAGTGGAGTTGGACCAGGAGTGAAGAGATAAGATCAGACTCGCCCTGTATGGACTCACAGGAGTAGGGCAGTAATAAAAGCCGGGGGTGGGTTTAATCTGCAATGATTAACGAGGGGAGAGCACACTGCCTGCCAATGATATGTCATTTTGCTCATGATAAGCATCGGTATAAAGAAGCCAGTGGGAGGCACAATCCATGTAGAAGGCCAGCGTGTTGGCATCTGGGGACATGGCCACAGCACTCCGGGTGGCTCTGCGAGGGCTGGTGAGGCTGCTGCTATTGGTGTGTGTGACGCCGTGGGCTGAGTGTGGCAAGGTGCTGGTGGTACCCATGGAGGGCAGCCACTGGCTGAGCATGAAGGACGTGGTGAGGGAGCTGCACAGGCGAGGCCACCAGGCTGTGGTCGTGGCTCCAGAGGCCAATTTGCACATCAAAGGAGAGGACTTCTTCACCATGAAAACCTATGGAACTGTCTACACCCAGGAAGAATATAATCACCATTCAGTGGAGCACTTTAAAAAGATCTTTGAAAATGAACATTACATTCAGACAGTCTTAAAAACTTTAACTGCATTAAAAAATGCATCTGTGATCTATGAGGCATCATGTGTGAGGCTGCTGTATAACAGTTCCCTGGTCAGCCATCTGAACTCCAGCTCCTTCGATGTGGTACTGACGGACCCCATTTATCCCTGTGGGGCAGTGCTGGCCATGTATCTGCGTCTTCCTGCTGTGTTTTTCCTGCGTGGGTTGCCATGTGGTCTGGACTTTGAGGGCACACAGTGCCCCAACCCATTGTCCTATATTCCCCAGATGCTCACTACACATTCTGACCACATGACTTTCCTGCAGAGAGTCAAGAACATGCTGTATTCTCTGGGCTTAATGTATATTTGCAACTTTAGTTTTTCCCCCTACTCAAGGATCGCCTCTGAGCTTTTCCAGAGAGACATCTCTCTGGTGGACATCCTCAGCCATGCTTCCGTGTGGCTGTTCAGAGGGGACTTTGTGTTTGACTACCCCAGGCCCATCATGCCCAACATGGTCTTCATCGGGGGCATCAACTGTATCAGCAGGAAGCCGCTCTCTCAGGTCTGTATCGGTGCGTTTATTTCATCTTCCAAAAAATCATTTTTTGAAATACTGGGGACCCTTGAGGTCTTAGCAACTTTGGTTATGAGGGAATTTATTTTTTCATTCAGACCAAAGTCTTGAGTAATGCCTCACATGCTGGCCACTTTGCTTCTTAATGACCTCATATACAGACTTAACCCTTAGAGAATTCTGAAAGGAACATTACTTCATCCTTTTTTGTATGATGTTAATTGAAATATCTTGTAGTGTTTTTGTAAAGTGACTGAGATCTGCCTGTCTACAAGCAAAAGTCATTCAGGGTTGTAGGGAAAAGGTAGCCAGTTAAGCATAATTTCTGCAGATCTTCTTATGCAGAACTCCTGAGTTTCCTTATCAGCAGTTCACTAGATGTTCCCCGGACATCTTGTTAAGTTTTGTGTTACTGGAATTTGCAAAAGAGATCAGTAAACAAACACTGGGATAAGAATCAGAAAGTACAGCAAGGCCTGTCCCAGGAATTGCTAACTGGCTACCTTTTCCTTACATAGGGCTGTTTTGAGGAGTCTGATCCTTCATTAAGCAAGTGGAGTAGCAGTCAGTTTTCAGGAACAAATTGAGTTTCTAAGTCAATGGTACCCAGTAATTTCAGATCTTATTTATCTTCTTGTCATTTCTCTGATGTGTACCTCTTCATCTGTACCAGTCTCTGGTGAAATAATTACTGAGGTGTTGATACTTACATACGTACCTTTCACGGTAGCTATTGAGGGCTGATCAGATCTCCAATTATGTTACCAGTAGTATTGTGGATGGATTATAAAAAGACAAGACAAAATCTCTCTCTCTCTCTTTTTTTTTTTTTTTTTTTTTTTTTTGAGACAGGGTCTCGCTTTGTAGTTCAGGTTGGCCCTGAGCTCAGCCTCAAACTCACATCACAGCAGTCTTCCTGCCTCTGCCTCCTGAGTGCTGCTGGGCGTGAGTCTCCATGCCCATTATTGTGTGTGGTTACTGGGGGATCGAACCTGGGCCCTTGCCCTTGCATTGCGGAACCACTGAGCTATATCCCCGGCCCACAAGAGAAAATCTTAATGCATAAGTTGAGAGTGCAGAATGGTCAAAGCTTTTATCTGGCTAAGACACCATCTCTTGGAGTTTGCCACTATTTATTGATCACATGGCTTCTAGAAGGGGTAAGGAGCCATGTAGGGAACAGTGAGGTGTTCAGAGAGTTTAAAAACCTTCACTGTATTAAAAGCAAATAGCATCTTAGCAACAAGGGAGCAATGTATTCTAGTAGGAACAGTTAGTTGATTAATGGTAAATTTGTTTCTTCCGATTAATTGATTTTTGGCTGTAAGGAAGTCAAGCTGCCCTGGAAGTACACTGTTGTTTTGCAATCCAAGACATCGCAGCATATGGAAGGATCAGTGAGAACCCTGTTCTAATGAGTGGTAAAGGGAGTTTTATTCCTTTTCCACACATTAACTACTGGCTCTTCGGGCAAGGCATTGTGCAGATTCTGACTTTTAATATAAAAGACTGAATAGGCACATTCAGACTTTTAATATGAAAAGCCAGTAGATTGGTCTCTATCAAACACCCACTGAGAGCATTGAAATAGAAATAAGAATTTAAAATAGAACAGGGGGTGAGTTGTCCCCTTTTATGACTATGACACAGAGCACAGGATGAGAGATTACTCAGGGTCAGTATTCACATTTCAAGAAGGCCTACAGGGTCTTCCCTCAACCAAGACCCTCAGAAGAGAGTCCCGTGAGGACAGCCTGGACTGAAGCTTCCGTGGCCTTCTCTGAGCAGAGCCCTGACACAGTAAGAAAGGACAGCACATGAACCTCTATACAAGATGCTAGGTTGCAGACAGAGGAAGGACAGGGGAAGAGGAAGGTGAACTTTTATATGATTGGCTCTACGTCCAATCAGAGTGTATGGGAAGAGAGGGATAGATCCTTCTTTCCTTAAGGCTCTGTGTTTTGATCCTATTTGGACTTGTGACCCTGTCTTATAATCTGTAACTATGGATTCTGTGAGTGTTTCGGGCAGGTGGCTCCAAAACTCCCTTATCTCTGCATATCCATTTTATACAGCCATCAGGCCAACGTCCTCACAAACAATGAGGAGATTTCCCGGATTGTCTCCATGTCAATCATTGTCTTCTTGGTTGCATAATTTTCAGAAGTGCAGAAGTAGAGGAAATGAGCTGTAAATGGGGCTCTAGAGAGAAGTGCAGCTTAGAGATTTTCAGTAGGAAGATAAATGAACTAGCACATTGCAGTTCTGATCTGAGAGTCCTAGCTGAGAAGGGATGGACATGTGCTTATAGGAGATCTAAGCATTTAGTAGAAATGTGAAGTCAATTTTACTTCAAAGCATGAACTGTTATATTGAATTCTTACAGTTGAAGGACTCAATATTCCTGTGTAAGTGATTGTTTCTTTCTGATATATATTAATAAATGTTTCATGGCATCAAGGAAATTGTGTCTTTTACATTGTATACATCAAAAGCTTTATTGAATCATTCCATTTTCAAAAACATGTTGTATATAACTAATACTTTTCACTTGATGTGACTTGATAATTGCTCAAATTACATTTGTAATTTTGAATATTTTTGTTATGTACACAGGAGCATGTACATGCATTTTTTTTTTTTTAGGTTTTTTTTTTTGAGACAGGGTCTAGCTTTTGTAGTTCAGGTTGGCCCTGAGCTCAGCCTCAAACTCATATCACAGCAGTCCTCCTGCCTCTGTCTCCCAAGTGCTGGGATTACAGGCGTGAGCCACGACACCCGGCACTGTGGTATGTGGTACTGGTTGCCACTGGGGTGAGTCTGCACACCCAATATTGTTATGTGGTTACTGGGGATCAAACCTGGGCCCTTGCGCTTGCAAGACAGGCACCGGAACCACTGAGCTATATCCCCGGCCCCCTGATTTTTTTCTTTTCTGTAACTGCTTTCAATATTTCATTTTTCTGTTGGGTTTCTGGAATCGTGATTATTGTAAGCTTAGATACAGATTTTTTTTAGATCACAGCACTTGGAGTCCTATACACCTCACTAATCTATATGTCAAATTCTTTTCCTTTTCCTGTGACATTTTCTGCCATTACATCTGTGAACAGTTTTTTAATACTTTTTGCACTTTGTCCTATTTCTTCATTGACTCCAGTCAGTCTGATGTTATTCTTCTTTGCATCATCTAGGAGTTGATGCTGGATTGATTTCTTGTGGTCCTTTGCCATTTGCCATAAATTATTCCTTTTTCTTCATTGAGTGCAGTCCTATCTTCTGTGTGATATTTGATCTTCACATCCTTTCATCCTATTCCACAAACTTTCATTGGAGTTTTTTTTTTAATCTCCTGGAAATCTATTTCAAGCTGTTAACAGATTCCTTTACTTTTATAATCTGAGACTCTGTCATGTTCCTGATCTCTTCTTTAGTGTTATTCATCATATCTTTCACTATGGACAGTATCTCTATTTTTAATCTGAGAAATAATTTCTGATTTTCATTTTACTAGATCCTCTTTTGTTACTGGCTCAGAAAATCCTGGTGTTTGAGCATCAGTGTACTGTATTTTCCTTTCCCTGGATTGCCTCTGCTGCTGATCTTTGTATCTGGGTTTTTGACTGCTTTCTCATTTCTATTTTTTGTTATTGCTATTGCTTTTGGTCTAATTTCTGGTCTGCTTTCTGGGAAATGTTTATTGCAAATCTTTCTGCCTAATATTTGAACCCTTAGGAGATGGCTACTTCCTAGGTTGTCCTCCTTGGGTCTCTATAGCCCTTAGGCAACCTCAGTTCTGACACACCATGAAGAGTACTTAAACATAAAAATCACATCACTTTGGTTGACTTAATACAATCAGTATCATCAACAGTATCAAACAGCATAAGAAATGGCAAACTATGGCAATTACTATTTTGATACCTTTAACCACATGAGTTAGATATGTGAGCATATGCTGAAGTTTAGAACTAACCACAAATATGTTTACAATGTACAAGTCCTTCAATATAGCAGCATCACCCTTTGGGACTAAAGAATCACCAGGGAGTTGGGGGAAGACAGAGAGATGGAAGCAGAGTCAGAGATTGGAATTAGGGTTAGAGGACATATAAAGAAACTGGGAGGGGCTAGAGAACAAAAGAGGGACAACTACAAAGCAGAACAGACTAACAATAGCAGTACTACTAGAAACTGTATTCACTCTCCTGTAATACTACAAAAGCGAGAGAGTAGGACTGAAGCGCATTCATTTCAGGGAACTGATACTGACAGGAGGACAAGAGAGGATGAAGGAACAAAAGAAGAATAGAGGTGCCCAGCAGCAGCCAACTAAAAGGAGACTATTTTCACTCTCCTGTAGAAGTAAGAGCAGTTGAGAGAAGTAAAAACCTGAAATTGGATAGACTCAGTAACAAGAAAGTAGAGAAATGAAGAATAAAATAAAGATCAGAAAACAAAACAAAACAACAGCAACGACAACAATAACAAAAAGCCAAAAACACTACCAAAAGAGCCCTTCATGATGTGGATCTGCTGTCTCCTGTGAATAGTATTGGCAGTAGCACACAGATTGGATTGACTGATCACAAGGAGAGAGCCGTCATCCCCTGGGATTCAGTCTAGGTTCTGGCTATAATGCCTGAATCGAGCTCAAGGAACTCCTGCAGGTTTCAACTCTGCAAGAGTTCAGGGTCCTTTAGGTATGACTAACTCTACAAACTCAACAATGGCTATCGTCAACAGGATTTCTTCAGTCTTCCAGTGGGTTCTTTTTCTCAATGTGGCTGATAGAGTACAGTCACAAACCAAAGATCTCTGCCTAAGTCTCAGCATTGCCACTGTAGTTATTTAGTGTGTGCAGCCAAGAAAATGAAGTTTCTGGGGGCTTTTGCCCATGCGCCAGTTCCATGAGATGTCAAGGTCCAAGCATCAGTGTGGGAGGACGAGATGGAGTCTCTGAGGAGTCCTCCTTCCATGCTGATTGTGTGGGAGCTCAGGGCCGAGGGATGTCGAAAGGCAGGCCAGATCCATAAGCCAGAGGCCTGTCTGCAGCAGCAGCAGTTACTCAGTCTGTCTAGACAAGTATGTGTAGTCTCTGCCCTGGAACTTTTGAATTTTGGAGTCTTCTGAGATCGACCCGAATATACTTGGATCTCCCGCTGATACTGCTGTCCTGGTTGGTGTTTCCATATGAATGTACCAGGAAGTCACTGTGCAAGTCCACTACAGTGCATTCCAGTGCTCATCTTTGCCCTGAGGAAATGCCCTTATATTTCCAATGCTGAAAGTCCACTCAGTCCTTCTGTAGAAGGTGGATAAACACACAGAGGCCTACAGCAAGTGTTACTGGATTTTTTTTCTTTTTCTTTTGGCAAAATTTCCATGTATAACATGGAGACAAAAGAGGAAGGAAGAAAAATCTTAAGATTAAGTTTAAAAAGACAAGGAAATAAAGGGATCAATAAAAGGAAATGAAAAAGACTACTATATTTAAGGGAACACAAAGGGCAGAACTGATGCCACTCGCTGGCTTCTGAGATGGTGTTGACCACTGTGGCATGCGCACACACTGAGGGTCCCACAACTATACTGAGGCAGGAGGGCTGGTGTCAGAACCTCCATTCACTCTAACCTCCAGCTCTGGTGTCTGAATCTTTTCCTGTACACGATGTGTCACTTCTGATCCTCCACAGTTCCAGTAGCTGGTTTCTAAGATGACAGTCTTCAGTGAAAAGTGAATTTCTTTCCCTAGTCATCACAGCCCAGTTCTGGCCACAGTGATCTCTCAGCAGCAAAGTTCCAGAAACTGTCCTCATTAGCAAATAGCTCCCAAAGCCAACACCTGCTAGATCAGTGCATGACTCTTATAGCTGGTCCACAGAGAGAAGAAAAAGAGACCTTTGACTCCTAAAGTAATAGGAATTAGACCTTCTCAAGGTTGGTCCTGGATACTGCAGCAGAATTACATGTTGCAAAGTAGAAAGGAGTTCCACAGTGGCAGCGTTCTGGGCAAACTCCAGGTCCACTCTTTGTACTTAGGACGGTACTTCTGCAAGAGGTTGAGATGCGTGCTGTTTATGTTTTCTGGATTTCCCTCTCAGTTTCTTTGCACCGTCACCTTTGTTCTCTGCTGAAGCACTAGATGATTGGTGCTGGGCTGGCTTTTCTAAATCTCTGTTCTGCTCTTCAAAGCTCCAGGGCTATTTCTTTCTCTGGCTTTTCATAACTAATCCAGTGCTTTCTCATAGTCTTTCACCTCAAAGAGCTGTGAGTAGTTCTGCATCATTCTCCAGTAGTTCTGCGTGTGTAACCATGAAAGTTAGTAGTCACTGGTAGTTACCACGACCACTTTAGATCTCTGTATATTATCGTTTTTAAGAAGCACTTTTTAAAATTAGGCCCCAGAGTAGGGGATTGAACCTGGGACTTCATCCATGCTATGCAAGCACTGTCCCACCAAGGTATATGTCTAGTCTAAGGAAACTCTTATGCCATGGGTTTTATGAAGAGTTATTTTGAGACCTTTTAGCAGCACCAAATTATCATGTTTTGTTTTCAAAGGCCACAGAGCTCTTCCCAATTTTAAAGTTGCTTCCAAGAGAGTGCTCACTTCATGTACATAAAGTTACGATTTCAGGGATGTACTGCTGTGCAAAATGAACTAAATCTGAATACCAGCAAATATGTCCTTGTTTGGTGCAAGTTGTCTTGGCAACCTTTTAGGCTTCCTCATATATTCCAGGTTGATTAAGAAAGGGAAGAAAGATTTTAAGTTTCTGGATAAGAACATCTTCAGGAGAGCAGCTAAACTGTGAAGCAAAGCATAGTCATCCCTCAGAGCTCAGTGACAGCCTTTCAACGTGTGGATAACAGAGGAGGTGATGATATGAAATAGCTGGCTTCTGTTGGGAGATGGATTGAAAAGAAGAGGTGTATGCAGATGTTTCCAAAGGAAAGCAAGTAACAGGTCAGAGGAGTTGTGCCATAAGAGAAGAGATAAGATCAGACTCCCTGGACAGACTCACAGGAGTCAGCAGTAATAGAAGCCAGCAGTAGGTTAAGTCTGCAATGATTAACTTAGGGAGGGCACACTGCCTGCCAGTGACATACCATTTGTTAATGATAAGACAGTGAACACGAAGGAGCTGAAACAGGAGGCACAGTCCGTGTGGAAGGCCTGTGTTGTCAGCTCCTGGGGACATGGCCACAGCACTCCAGGTGACTCTGCAAGGACTGGTGAGGCTGCTGCTGTTGGTGTGTGTGACGCCGTGGGCTGAGTGTGGCAAGGTGCTGGTGGTACCCATGGAGGGCAGCCACTGGCTGAGCATGAAGGACGTGGTGAGGGAGCTGCACAGGCGAGGCCACCAGGCTGTGGTCCTGGCTCCAGAGGCCAATTTGTACATCAAAGAAGAGGACTTCTTTATGTTGAAAACCTATGGAATTTCCTACAGCCAGGAAGAATATAAGCATCTCCTTCTGGGCCACTTTCAAGTAGTCTTTAGCAATCAATATTTTCTGCAGAAATTTTTAAAAGGTATCAGCACTTTGAAAAAAATATCAACTTTCTATGAAACCTCCTGTGTGAGTCTATTGCATAACAATTCTCTGATCAACCATCTGAACTCCAGCTCCTTCGATGTGGTTTTAACGGACCCTGTATATCCCTGTGGGGCAATTCTGGCCAAGCATCTGCGTATTCCTGCTGTGTTTTTCCTGCGGGCCATACCATGTGGCCTGGACTTGGAGGGCACACAGTGTCCTAGCCCTTCCTCTTATATTCCCCACCTGCTTACAACATACTCTGACCATATGACTTTCCTGCAGAGAGTCAAGAACATGCTCTATCCTCTAGGCTTGAAGGTCCTTTGCCACCTTACCTTTGGTCCTTACCCGAGGATCGCCTCTGAACTTTTCCAGAAAGAAGTGTCTCTTGTGGATGTTCTTGGCCATGCTTCTGTGTGGTTGTTCAGAGGGGACTTTGTGTTGGAATACCCCAGGCCTGTCATGCCCAACATGGTCTTCATTGGGGGCATCAACTGTATCAGCAGGAAACCTCTCTCTCAGGTCTGTATTGGTGACTTTGTCCAATCAAGCTTCCAGCAGAAATATTTTTAAAAATGCTTTCAGGTGCTTACTTACCTACTCATCTTTCTAAAGATTTCCACTTCTCCTCCTTGCAGTCTTTGGCGAGATGAAGTGTTAGTGTGTCTACATTAGTTAAATTTACCTAAGGGAATTTAGATGTGCAGTAGCCTCTAGAATGTGCAAGGCTGTGGGGCTGTAGTAGGACTGAGGAGCGGTGATTCCAGAAGGACTGTCCCCATGTCAGTTGCTGATTTTCAGTGGTGTTACTTCCTTTGGCTTCTGGAGAAGTAGAGAATTTGGACCTTAACCTGACCCTTCAGGTAGGAGAATTGTGAAATTTTTTGAAGGATAAAGGAATTAGTAACTTGCACTCACTGACACGATCACTTTTAATGGTCCTATTAGAAAGAAACAGATGGAGATCTAAGCATTTAGTGGAAGCAGAAGAACTCTACTTTGCTAGCCTGCACAAATGTGGATTAGCCACATTTAGGTGTTCATTAGTTGAACGTAAAGTGGCTGCTGTGTGATCAGTGTTCGTAAACATTCCATCCATTCACTCCAACTATCCCTTGTCAAGGTTTGAGGAAAAAATCTTACTTATATATGCACAATTCTCATAATGAGGTCTTATGAAAATATGTGCCCGTACTTAATTGATATTTGCTCAGAATATAGTTAATAGTTTTTGTTGTGTACATAATAACAGACCAATGCATGTGGGTGTTTTGTCATTGTAGATTGGTTTAATTTTAATTAATATCATTTACATTTCATCACCTCTGATCAGATTATTGTTGCTCCTATTCAATTTTTGAACCAGATTTCCCATTACTTTTATCTTCAAGTAATTTTATGAATTTTTTTTTGGAGACAGGGTATTGCTTTATAGTTCAGGTTGGCCCTAAGCTTACTATCTAGCCCAGGTGAACCTTGAACTCACAGCAATTCTCCTGCCTCTGCCTCCCAAGTGCTGGGATTACAGGCGTGAACCACCACTCCCAGCATTGTGCTATGTGGTTGCTAGGGATCGAACTCAGGACCTTATGTTTGCAAGGCAGATACCAGAACCACTGAGCTAAATCCCAGGCCCCATTATGAGAACTGTTTTTAAACTTTAAAGGATTTTTAAGTATTTCCAATCTGGTAGTTTTCTTTCTCAGAATTCTGTCAGTGGATATCTTTGTCTGCTTTTCTCCCTCCCTCCCTCTCTGTCTGTCTCTGTCTCTGTCTATCTCTGTCTCTTTCTCTCTCTCTCTCATCTCTCTAGATTTTATTTCTCTCATATAAGGGAGTCTTATTTATCTGACATTCCCTTTTCTTTTTCCTTTACTTTCTGATTTCCCTTCATTTTTGACCCAGATGCCTCTTTTGCATGTCTGTGTTACCTGTGTGTGTGCTGTGCTCAAATTCCAGCACTCATGTCTCCCTGTGTCACTCATCACAGTTTTGTGGTGACCCTGGGCTCCCGCTGATGAACAAGGACATCTTCCCATCTCAAGACCTTTGATCCTACTACACCTGGCAAGTCCTTTTCATGAAGTGCCACATGAGAACATGTTTCAGTGATGAGGGTGTGGGCACTGTGTCTGGCTGTTATTCTGCTTTCTACAAGGACCCAACCCGAGGTGAATGACACTCAGATCTTGTGCCAGACCTGCATGTTTTCCTCTGTTGAGCCACAGACAATTTTCTTCTGAGTTTTTCTTCAAGAACATCCATAAACAATGAATTCCTGTTCTCTAGCAGCCTCTGGGACATGCGAAGTTGTCATCTTACTTGTCAGCTTTCTCATCTCAGTTTCCTTCACATCCTGGGACAAGCTTGTCTGCACAGCTATATTTATATCATGGATTTCATTTTTAGTTTTATCCATTTTTTTACTTTCATTATTCATAAAAAATCATCTTTTTTTCCCGTATGTACCTACTGTCTGCTCCACCATTCTCACAAATAAGTTCTTTGCAGAAAGTTCCAAGGTAAAGAATTATGTGGACTTTGTAACGCTCAGATCAGTGGTGGTGAACTTATGGCGTGTGTCTCAGGGAGCTCTTTGCATGAGTTCACTATCACATGTATACATACTTCACATGGTTATGGATACTTGAGCATTCTACCTGATTTGCATAAATTGTCATCCTATATGGGGAAAAAATAACCAAAACCAAACCCAAGGATTTCTTGCTTAGAGTACTGTCTTCACAGTGCTCAATTTTGAGTATGTAAAGGCAGAGAGTCACTCTTGTGCCGGGTTACGAGACCACTGAGGACTTTCTGCAGTGCAATCCCACTAGGCTCCCGGTCACTGAAGCTGTCCTGAGGGGGTGATCCGGAAAAGAGGAAAGGAATGGAATCTGAATCTCTTGAGGAAGCTCACTGAGAAAATGCAATTAGAAATTCTTAGAAAGCTGTGCACATCAAGGCAATTGATTTCCAATATGAGGAAAGCGTCTATCAGTTTGGAGAGAAGAGTAACACAAGAGGAGAAGAAGCTAGATAAGATACTGTACTGATTACTTGAACCAGCCTGATGTCTTCCCAGAGTTTTCCAGTGTACGCTAAGAGTGGAAGCTAAAACAACGAGATCTGGAGATTTGGAATTTTGTGATCTTACTAATTAATGAAGATGAGAATCTTGTAAAGTAGAAAAAATCTACAAAAACAAGTAAAAAAAATACACAGAGAAAAAAAACAACCAGAAGGATATGTTCAAGTTAAAGATTTAAAAATGGATAAAAGAAAACGTTCTTGAAAGGTTATGAAAGGGTAAAAAGATTCGATGAAGATTTAAAATGGAAGAGAAGAGAGAAAGCAAGAAATAAAAATTAAGAAAAAGGAGAAGAGAAGAAAGAGGAAGAACACTATATTGAGGGTTGCTCCTAGGGCTATAGTGATGCCAGTGGCTCCCCTCTGAGATGGTGATGAAAACTGGTTCATGGGACACACGGTGGGTCACGGGAAGCACAAGGAAGCCAGAGGGTGGCAGCAGAACCTTCACACATGCTGACCATCTCCAGCTCTAGTGTGTTTAAACTCCCCTGCTGTAAATCATGAGCAGCTACTAGTCACTCGGATTTCCTGCAGCTGGTTTCCCAGGATAACAGACCTAATTGGGAAGTGACCTACTTTCCCTTAAGTGTCACAGACCAAGTTCTGACCACGCAGAGCTCCCAGCAGATTGTTCCAGAAACTCCTTAGAAAATACCTTCCAAAGCCAACACCTGCTGGATCAGTGGCTGACACTTACAGCTGGTCCACAGAGAGAAGAAAAAGAGACCTTTGACTCCTAAAGTAATAGGAATTAGACCTTCTCAAGGTTGGTCCTGGATACTGCAGCAGAATTACATGTCGCAAAGTAGAAAGGAGTTCCACAGTGGCAGCGTTCTGGGCAAACTCCAGGTCCACCCTTTGTACTTAGGAAGGCACTTCTGCAAGAGGTTGATATCTGTGCTGCTTGTATTTTCTGGATTTCCCTCTCGGTTTCTTTGCACCGTCACCTTTGTTCTCTGCTGAAGCACTAGATGATTGGTGCTGGGCTGGCTTTTCTAAATCTCTGTTCTGCTCTTCAAAGCTCCAGGGCTATTTCTTTCTCTGGCTTTTCATAACTAATCCAGTGCTTTCTCATAGTCTTTCACCTCAAAGAGCTGTGAGTAGTTCTGCATCATTCTCCAGTAGTTCTGCGTGTGTAGCCATGAAAGTTAGTAGTCACTGGTAGTTACCACGACCACTTTAGATCTCTGTATATTATCGTTCTTAAGAAGCATTTTTTAAAATTAGGCCCCAAAGTAGGGGATTGAACCTGGGACTTCATCCATGCTATGCAAGCACTGTCCCACCAAGGTATATGTCTAGTCTAAGGAAACTCTTATGCCGTGGATTTTATGAAGAGTTCTTTGTGGACCATTCAGTAGCACCAAATTGTCAAGTCTTTCGTTAAGGGGCCACAGAGCTCTTCCTGATCTTACAGCTGCTTCCAAAGAGTACTCACTGCATGTAAATAGAGTGATGATTACAGGGATATCCTGCAAAGTGTACTAAATCTGAGTATCAGCAAGTATACCCTTGTTTGATCAGTTGTTTTCATAACATTTTTGGCTTTCTGATATTGCTAATGAGAGTGAGGAAAGTGTTCAAAGTTACTGGCTAGGAATACCTTCATGAAGGAAATTACACTGTGAACCAAAGCACAGATCATCTTCAGAGCTCACTGACTGTGGGTAACAGAGGAGGCAATGAAATGAAACACGTGTTTTCTTTTGGGAATTGGTTGTAAAAGAGAGATGAACTCAAATATGCTCCAGGGAAAGCAAGTCAGAGGAATTGTGCCATAGGAGAAGAGATAAGATCAGACTTTCAGGCTGGGGATTTAGCTCAGTGGTTCTGGTGTCTGCCTGGTAAGCCCAAGGTCCCAATATTTGATCCTCGATACCATATACCATGATGCCAGGCATAATGGCTTATGTCTGTAATTGCAGCACTTGGAAGGTAGAGGCAGGAGGATTGCTGAGAGTTTGAGAATAGCTTGGGCCACATAGTGAATTCAGGGCCAGCCTGAACTACAAAGCAAGACCCAGTCTCAAAAAAAAGATCAGACTCTTCCTGGATGGACTCACAGGAGTTGGCCATAATAGAAGCCAGAAGTAGGTTAAATCTGCAATGATTAACTTAGGGAGGGCACACTGCCTGCCAATGACATACCATTTTGTTCATGATAAGACAGTGAACACGAAGGAGCCAATGCAGGAGGTACAGCCCGTGTGGAAGGCCTGCGTTGTCATCTTCTGGGGACATGGCCACAGCACTCTGGGTGGCTCTCTGTGGGCTGGTGAGGCTGCTGCTGTTGGTGTGTGTGATGCTGTGGGCTGAATGTGGCAAGGTGCTGGTGGTACCCATGGAGGGCAGCCACTGGCTGAGCATGAAGGTGAGGGAGCTGCACAGGCGAGGCCACCAGGCTGTGGTTGTGGCTCTAGAGGCCAGTTTGTACATCAAAGGAGAGGAGTTCTTCACGCTGAAAACCTATGAAATTCTGTACACCCAGGAAGAGTATGTTCAGTGTATGCTGGGTCACTTTCAACAGATCTTTTGCAGATCAACATTATCTCCAGACATTTTTAGACTCTCTCACCATGTTCAAAAAAGCATCAGTGGTATATGAGACATCATGTATGAGGCTGCTGTATAACAGTTCCCTGGTCAGCCATCTGAACTCCAGCTCCTTTGATGTGGTTTTAATGGACCCTGTGTTTCCCTGTGGGGCAGTGCTGGCCATATATCTGCGTATTCCTGCTGTGTTTTTCCTGTGCAGGTTGCCATGTGGCCTGGACTTGGAGGGTGCACAGTGTCCCCACCCTTCCTTCTATATTCCCCACCTGCTCACAACACACTCTCACCACATGGCTTCCCTGCAGAGAGTCTAGACAGTGCTTTATTCTCTGATCTTGTAATATTTTGTAACATTGGTTTTGCTCCATAGGCAAGGACAGTATCTGAGCTCTTCCAAAGGGACATGTCTCTGGTGGACATCCTCAGCCATGCTTCCCTGTGGCTGTTCAGAGGGGACTTTGTGTTTGGCTACCCCAGGCCCATCATGTCCAACATGGCCTTCATTGGGGGCATCAACTGTATCAGTAGGAAAACACTGTCTCAAGTCTGTATTGATGCCTCATCCAGTGAAACAGAAAACATTTTTTACAATACTTCCAAGTTCTTGTCATTCCTATGATATGTATCTGTTCATCTATACTGCCTGAGGTAATTCCCAAAGTATTCACAGTATCAACCCTAAAATTTGTAGAGCCACTGAGAACACAGAGACCGAGGCGGGACTCTCCTGTCGAAACAGGAGCAGTAGTGCCATTCATTACCATGACACAGAGCACAGGATGAGATATCACTCAGTGTTCAAATTCCATGAAGGCGCAGGAGGTCTTCCTTAAAAAAGACTCTCAGATGACAGTCCCAAAAGGACAGACCAAACTGAAGCTTCTGTGGTTTTTATATTGATAGAATCCTAAAATTATAATTAAACAACAGAAGAACATTTTTGCAAGAATTTACTTATAGGACTGGAGGAGGACGGGGAAGGGGAGGGAAGTTTGACCTTAGTGGTCTTGACATAGAATATGGGGCGGAGTGGTCTAGGTTCCTTCAGCCCATGTATTTTGATTCTGTTTGGCCCTTAGGCTCTTTTAATCTTTGATCAGGCATTCTAGGAGTGAGTAGAGCATGTGGCCCCACAGCCCCTTATCTTTGCATATCCACCTCATATATCCCCCTGAACAATATCCCCAAAAGTGAATATGTTTCAAGGACTTTTCTTGTGTCAGTCACTGTCTTCTTGGGGGTATAATATTCCTTCAGATGCGCAGAAGTGGAGAAAATTGTGCTGTGAATTGGCCTACGAGGGAGAAGTATACCTTGGAGATTTTTAGTAGAAAGATAAATGACTCCACATTGCAATTTTTGATATGATAGTTGTATGAATAGGAATGGAGATGTGCTTATAGGAGATGTAAGCATTCAATAGAAGTCTGAAGTGCATTTTACTATTAAAGCATGCCTCAATTTGAACTCTTGACATTTCCAGTGCTCAATAGTCCTGCGTAGCCAGTGGTTACTCTGTGAGAAATAATGGTACAAGTTTCATGGGTTCATACAAATTGTGTCTTCTTACTTTTAATATAAAATTTATTGAATCATCCCAATATTCAGAATGTCTTATATATTTGATATTTTTCCTTTCATGTATCTGATAATTGATCAGATAACATTTGTAATTCTGAATATTTTACTTTGTACACAAGAGCATCTAATTGGTGCATGCATATTCACTTTTAATATGTTTTTATATTTACTTTTACCCATCAATTTCAGCCCTTAAAATCCATTTGTTCTCTTGCCAGTATTACTGCTCCTGTCTCTTCTTTCGAGAAGTTGTGTGAAGTTTGTTTCTAAAATTGATGCTTTTTTGGTAACATCAGTCTAGTAGTTTCCTTTTCTATAAAGATTCTGTCCATTATGTATGTATGTATCTGTTTTATTTCTTTCATTTAGTGTGAACTTAATCTTTTCCCTTTTAAAAAAATTTCCTTTTGATTCTGAAAAATAGATGACTTGTACATGCAACATGGTGTGTTCAGATCTGTCTCCTGTGTCTGTTTCCCTTAAAAGGCTCCTTGGGGTGACACCGACTCCACCTACACACCCCAGCGCAGTGTTCCCATCTCGGGACCCTGCATTATACCTGAAGAGGCCTTTTTCCGTGTAACATAGCTCACTCACACATTCCAGTGACTGGGATGTGAACACCCCGGCGGGGCCATTTAATCTGCCCCAGGAAATAAGCCTCCTATTCAAGGTCTTCATACCTCTCTCCATCAAACCGTTGAAATCTTCGTTGTGCTCTCTTTAAGAGCTCTTTTCATTCATGAATTCCTGTTCTCAATAGCTCCATGGCTGCCATTTATTCGACTTTCTTATCTTTATCTCTCCTCGATTTTAGGAGCAACATTTTGGAAGAGTGTATGGTATCACTGATTTTTTTTCTCTGTACTATCCATTTTTCTCCTTTGCTTTCAATGTGTATTTCAAAAATATGTATTTTGTTTTGTTACTGCCCCCATCATTCTGCAGAACTGATTTTATTTTCACAAAATGTCAAGGTAAAGTCTTATGAAATTTGTAAAATACAATTACTCAAAGTGAAACCTCCTTTCCTTTACATATATATTCTCAACCAGTATATAGAGGAAAATGGGCTAAGGATCAAAATACAAAGTTCTCCTTTGGAAAGTGCATCTTCCAAAAGCTTACTTTTCAGGAGATATTGATAAAGAACAGGCCAGTGTATTTAGTGCTTAGTGCTTGACTAGTTTCAAGTGTAGTCCCATTAGACTGGTGGTCACTAAGGTTTTTCTGAAAGAATTTTAAAGGAGACTGGGAAAAGAAACACATGCAATATATAGTGAGACAGCCATATGACAAGTGGAATTAGAAATTCACAGAAAGATAAGCAGAGTGGAATGATTTCCCAAGATCTGAAGATAGAATAATGACATCAGAGGAGGAGGTAGAATGATCCCGTGATGCTTATGGTGTCTTTCACATGATTTCCCAGGATGTGAGTAAGTGGAACCCACAGTAGCTGTGGGTCAATCTTCAGCAAGGAAAGGTGCCTGGCTTTGAGTTTTAGATCCTGCTGAGATGGTCGTAGGTGTTCAGTCTCCTGAGTTTTACCTGGACATGGCTTCTCTTGCCTGGTGCCTCTGGGGGAATGTGACAGTGATTTCCTGGGGGGATCCACTGCAGTGGACTCAAGATGCCCATCTTTGCAGCAGTGGAAGTGTCCTTGTTTTTCTTCTAGTAGAGTCTACTCAAACCTTTAATAGAAATTGAATATCCATATAAAGGCATATAGCAGCTTGAGTGGTTTCTCTAGCTATTTTAAAATTTTTTTATTTTAAGAATCCTTCAAATTAAATGCTTTATATATGAGTAAAAGGAAAACCTCATGCATGGCAGTACTTATCCAGGATATATAAAAACTCATCGTTGTTGACTCTCAACTATTAAATTACCCAGAGTGGTTAAAGATCCCTGAGTGGTCTTGGTATTATCCAAGCTCTTTGCTTATCACTGCACTCTTTGCTGAGCACTTTTTAACCAATTGTGTAGCTTAAAAACACATATTCTGTCCTATCCAGAGTGATCTCCAGCATACGTAACCACTATGACACTGCACCTTCTCCTGTCATCTCAAAACTGATGACATCCTCAATTTCTTCTGCAGCAAACTCAACCTCAGCAAATTACCCAGTAATTATCTTCATTATTGAGAGTTCTGTGGCCAGAGTAAAGGAACTCACTATTTAGAAGTCCTGGTAGTCTGTCTCATTGTAACATTTCTTGGTAATATATAGGAAGCCTTTGCCCAGGTACCTCCGTGACTATTCATTCCTGTGATGTAGTTTTAAGAGAGCATGTATTTTCATGGTGCAAAACCAAATGTCATGTTCCTGTTACAGGCTGTTGGTATGTATTTCCAAACAGAATGGATTTTAAGGGCCCTAAAAGATATCCAAAACCATTCTTACATAGTCCTAGCTTGCTGACAATGTGTTAAGGATGTATTACCTTTCTGCAAAGAATTTAAAACTTGTATTTTTAACCTATTTTATTTAGTTGACTTTTCATGTCTTTTTTGTTACCCAATCTTCAACAAAGGGAATAAGGAATGGAGCTCTTTGTGACGGGTTATCTCACAGAAATTATTTCCATCATGTGGAAATATTGACGATCATATGGGCCCTAAATTGTGGCGACACAATTTCTCAGAAGTCTGTACCGTGCCTCATCCAATTGATATTTCAGGTGACAGTTGGATTTTGTCATGCTACTTTGATGTACGTCCCTGATGTGGTAATGGGGGAGATTTGCACAACCTTAGGGAACGGTGTGTATTTGTTTTTCATTTCCAGAACCAAGTTGGGGCTCAAAAGACCTTGAGGCACTGACATATCTTGTCCTCAATCTCAGAGTGAGTGAGCTGTGGATAACTCTTTCAGGACAGTGAAATGGTTTTCAGATTGCCGGCCTCCAAAACTTGGAGAGAATAGTATGCACTGATTGTGGAAATGTGTTGCAACTTAGGAAGCACATTCTATCCATTTAGCTAGGTTTCCCTACTTTTAAAGAGCCTAGCTATAACACTTAAAACAATGGTTAACACAATACACTACCATCATTTACGTTCCCCACAAAAGCCTTCTGTATGCCAAAAGTATTGTTAATATAGTCATATTTCACCACACTTGTGTAAGAATTTATAGTCAAGTGCTTCTGAGCTAGCTATCTGGCTCACAGTTCCAACAAGATAAAAATAAAGTAAAGTATTTGATGAATATTTTGTCCTAGTACTACAAAGTAATATTTGTTTGCCTCAAGATGAAGTTTAATATATATCAAAGTGCATACTTATATTTTCAACAGTTTAAAAAACATTCTATTTGTGTAATACAACAACAACAACAAGTAGGCACTATCACGAATTGTTTATAAATTCTTGGGTGCAGTTGTCCTAAAAGATTTTACTTGCAATCTTAACACAATGGCCTTCTACTCCTCAAAATGTGTTTCAAGTCAAGGGTAGTTACTTTGTGTTGAGGCGCAGCAGCTGCTCCTTGCCATTTATCAGAAGAGACTTCAACTTTCCATCTTCTTCCACTTCTACCCTTTCTTGACCATTCTCAATGATTCTCTTGGTAGTGATTTTTTTCCCATTAACTATTTCGGTGGAAGTTGACACAGACTTGAAGCTGCCTGCTCCACCGCTACCACAAGACATAGAGAAAGAAGAAAGGCCTCTATTTCCCCGGGAACCAAAGGAAGCAAATTCTGTATCAAAGGAAGAAAGACCACTCCTGAAAGCTGGAAATTCACTGAAGGTAGAGAAAAAGGATTCAGATCTTCTGCTTCCGTGGGAGCTCCTCCGGCTTCCAAACACATCCTCAAAGGAGTCTCCAAAGAAGTCAAATGAGAAAGGGTCATAGCCTCCAAAGAATTCCTTGAAAACCTCCGCCGGATCGCGGAAGGTGAAGACAAACTCGAAAGGGTCAACGAAGGAGGCCGCGCCAGCGTTGGCGCCACCACCCAGGCCTCTCTCACCGCAGCGGTCATAAACGTCGCGTTTCTTGGCGTCGGACAACACCTCGTAGGCCTGGGCCACTTGTTTGAATCTCCTTTCTGCCTCCTCCTTATTCTCGGGGTTTTTGTCAGGATGCCACTTGAGCGCCAGCTTGCGGTACGCCTTCTTGATGGCCTCTGACGAGGCCTGCCGAGGCACACCAAGCACCTCGTAGTAGTCAACCATGTTGGACGGCCTCGCAAGGCGAGGGCTTGGCTCGCAGCCCAGGGGTGGGGGGCGGGGCGGGGACTGCACGAGTGGTGCAGGGGCAGGGACCCGAGAAGGACGCTCTTGTGACACAGCAGCTTCTCATTGGTTGAAGTGGAGGTCTCATCCCAGAATTCACTGCTCTAGGGGAATCAGAGCCGCTCTGTGACGTCTACGGCCACACCCGCTTGTGTCCCGCCCACCCCATAGGCTCCGCCCACCCGCCTCCTGCTGTCATTTCTAAAAAGGGTAGAAGAGGAATTCGGGAGTGGGAATGGGAGACCTTGTCTCTTGCTATCTTAGAAAATATTTTTCTTAAAGTCAGCTTGGACTCAAGCCTTTCCCTTTGCCAAGGGTGATGAGAATGGGTTTTGACTGACACTGGACCCAAGGCCAGTCCTGTGTTAATAAGGGCTACAGTTCTCAAAAGGTTTTGATCTTAGAATCCGTTTGCTTTTGTTTACATCAGTTATTCTATCATCTGTATCGTAGAGCAAAACACAATTTTAAAAGATACATTCATCAACCCATTGTGTGAATCGTGTTGTCATGAGAAAGTAACTTTTTCAGAAAAACAAATTCAGTGCGAAAGGTGTCATTTGATATTCACATCTCTTTTTGTAGCTTAATAGGAGAGAGTTAGAATCTCACATCTACCATGTAAATCTGTTGTGAGATCACAGCCTGGATTCCACGGGCTGAATTTTCGTATACATTTGTGAGAGAATGAGAAAAGTAAGACAGCATCATTGTTAGGAAAATTGTTTTGACTGTAAAATTACCCTGAAACATTATTTGTGATCCTCAGGATTGCCTTGCTCATATGAGAACCTCTGACCCAGAAAATCATCATTAAAACGTGCAGGCCGTATTTAAAGCACTCCGAGGAAACTCGGGCTGTTATTTCCACTAAAACTGCTGTGTCACGACAGTGATTCCCTTTTCAGTATTTCTTGATATCTGAGTTCTCTCCACTTTCTCTTCATTCTCTTTTGGATACTATCTTTCGTGCTTTGATGGACTGGTGGCAAACCCCAATGAAAGCCCCTTCATACTAAAAGGGGAACAGTTAACCAATGAACTTTCTAATATTTTATCACAAAGAGTCAAAGGTCTAAGTGGGTGCATTAATCTCCCCAGAACAAAGTGCCAGGTTCATATCACAAAGTGACTGAACTTGATTGAACCTCTGGCCTTGGTACTTGGCTAGCATGCAATAAACAGTAGTAGGGAGCTTATCAGGAGTAAAGTCCAGTGGGAGCAAAGCAGTTCAGGAAAGTAGTAAGCAACTTTTGGAGGAGAGCTTGTGAATGGAGGGTAAAGGGAAGAGGCAGGGATCAGGCAGAAGGACTAGAAGGAAGGCGTAAGCTTGACAGGGGATTGGAGTCCACGGCAGGAAAGTCCTGATGACAAGGCTGAAGAGCCTGACTTTTCTTATGGGCTCTAGGAAGCTACTGACCAATGTGACACAAGTAGAGGGGGTGGGAGTGGGGCAGGCAGAGCAGGGGCAGCTAATAGGGTGAATCAGAGAACAGCTAGAAGGGGTCTTGAGAGCTGGGACTTGGAGCAGAACCGTGACAGCGAGGCCCCAGAGGCAGTGGTAGAATCGTTGAGATCTAGCAGTGTTCGCCGGGTTGTGACACCTAGAGCAGAAGAGACACCTAGAGGTTGTCTAGGTTGTGACACCTAGAGCCCGTACAGAGATGCTCACTATCTGTGAGAGTGAGAGGATGGTTCCAGAGCTGGGACCTTGCTTATGAGGAAGGTGTGGATTTATGTCTAGTCGAGTAACAAACTGCTCAAAGGTGGAAGGTGGAATGGAGGAAAGGGCTGCAGAAATTTGAGGAGACAGCTTGGTTCCCCCAGAGGGCCCCCGGTCAGGATCACACGAAAGTGGAATGTTGATGTTGCCCCTTTGTAATGAGCCCTCCTTTCTGATCTGATCAGGGAGCTAAGAGTGTCCCAAGAGGTGGCACTATTTACTTCTAGCTGTCACTTGAGAAAGAACCTCCTTGTGCGTTCTGGACACCCGTTCCTCAGCAGCTCCCCAACCAAAGCCAGATGGCTCCCCTGCTTCTGTTTCCTCAGCTGCCAGTGCACACCCTGCTCTGCCCCATACCTGTCTGCTGGGCCTGGAAATTCACTGGAGTCATTTCTAACTTGATTTTCTGAGCTTTCTCCTAACATCCTGCCTGGAAATTAGTAGGGCCCACGTATCTTTAAATATTTGATTAGAGAGAATTACCAATGGGTTTTAAGTGGCAGGGCTCCTGAGATGCTAAGGCACAGGCTTTATTGGGTCATGTAGCAGTGCGGCTCATGGTAGTTTATGATGGGCATTCCAATTAGGATCCAGTATTTCCCTGGTTAGGGGCAGAGTGGTGGCTGCACACCATGTGGGTGGTTTACATGAGGTGAGCTACACCTCAGCCTCAAAACAGCTCCAAGGGCTGAGGTGTAGCTCACTGGGAGAGCATCTGCTTTGCTTATGTGTAGCCCCATGCTGATCCCCAGCACCATATAATAAATAAATATGTAGAGTCAATAATAGATAAATAGCCATGAGGCTCTGTGTGATACAAGCAAAGTTGAAAGACCATTGTAGTGGTAACTGTTTACCACACCTTCATATGATTGGTAGATGAGCTCTCAAGACTTTGGGACTCTGGAAAATTATCCCAAATTATTATCTTTAAAGTTTAACTTTAGGATTTCAAAATTGCATGTAAGGGCTCAGCAAAGAGCGAATGCACTGCTACATCTTTTCTGCCAGGCCTGAGTAAGAGTGTTGAGGCTGAGAGGAGCTTCAGGATATGTGTGTGTTCCCCTGTGGAAGTACGAGCAAATCTAGAGGTCTGCTGATGAAAGATTCTGGCTTAGAGAAAAGGGAAACTAAATACCAGCATGAGAGGTATGCCTCCATGGGGCACAGAAGCTTAATTAGCCCTTCTCCATACTCCTCCAGCCTATCCACAGGAATGATACCCAGTGGTGTTAGGATCTGTCCTTTCATTCTGGGATTGTACAGAACAGCAATGGATCACAAAAGAAAGGAGCACTATGCTCTGTTCTGTCTACATCCTGGTGTTTTGGCAGGGGCTGACTCTACCCTGATCTCCTGGGGCATCAGTTGGTGCTACAATGAGTACCTTTTGCTTCACTGCAGTCTTTTTCTCTGCCCTTTCTCAGTTTAATCTTAATTGGACAATGATTTGAGGATCACAGATTTCTTTCTGACTTACAGTTCATTGTAACTTTCAATCAAGGACTTGTGTACCACTTTCTGTACTACTACAAACTGCAAGACTTGTTAAGAACTAAGGACCCTGGCACTGACAGTTCGGGCCCCAGTCTATCTCTGTCACTCAGGAAATATAAGACTCTGGAAAACCTGTTGCCTCTCTCAGCTTCAGTGTCTTTGTAAAATGGGAAAATATTGAGGTGGCTGCCTCTATAGGAGAGTTCTAAGGGATTACTTAAAATGTGTTATAGAATGCTTAGCTTGATAGTACTTGGTACATTGTACAAGCTCAATAAGTACAAATTCTTGTATCTGTCCAACTGTTTCCATTGTTGGGCTCAATAGACGTTTGTGAGATAAGTGAGCCAGACTCAATGCCAGTGGTCAGGCTGCTTCCTGAGGGGCTGTGGAGGAGAATATGTTCCCTCTACAACCTAGAGGGAGCTGTGATGTTGGGCTCTTTTGTTTCCAAAAGGCTAAGAAATATTGTTTTATTTCTGGAAAAGAAATACTTTGTCATCTTGTGGTCCTTTCTCCACTCTTGTAATATTTTCTTGATCTCTGAAATATTTAGTGGATCCAAAGGTTCTAGACATATTGTGCTTTCTGTTCTTACCAAGAATGTGATTGAGGAAGGGATTCCACCCAACTGGTATGTGGGGCCTATCAAGAAACCCAGTGGATATCTACCTTCGTCAGTTCCAAAAAGTCAACCTCCTGCTGTCCTTGCAGACTGGTGGCTTTTATCACGTGACTCAATCAAACATTAACTTCGTGTGTACATTGGCTCTGGCTATACGAGAGCAGGTAGACGGGAGCACAGGTGAGGGCACCATGGCCGCAGCACCCCGCAGCCCATATCCACTTGTCCTGGGCCTCCTGCTGTGTGCGCTCCTGCCCTCAGAGTCCCGAGCTGGGAAGCTGCTGGTGGTCCCAGTGGATGGCAGCCACTGGCTAAGTATGCTTGGCGTCATCCAGCAGCTGCAGCAGAATGGACATGAAGTGACGGTCGTGGCACCTGATGCCTTCTTGTATGTACAAGAAAGCTCATCCTACACCTTGAAGAGGTACCCTGTGCCATTCCAGAGGGAGGACGTGGAAGCCAGTTTTGCTGAACTTGGGCATGATGTTTTTATGAACGATCCTTTCCTGCAGCGTATGATCAGAACATACAAGAAAGTCAAAAAGGACTCTGCTTTGCTTTTATCTGGCTGCTCCCACCTCGTGCACAACAAGGAGCTGATGAACTCCCTGGCAGAAAGCAGCTTTGAGGTTGTGTTGACAGACCCTTTCCTCCCTTGTGGTGCCATCGTGGCCCAGTACCTGACTCTCCCTGTTGTTTTCTTCTTGAACGCCTTGCCATGTGGCATGCACTTTGGAGCCACCCAATGCCCCAATCCGCTGTCCTATGTGCCGAGGTCTATGTCCCTGAACCCGGATCGCATGACTTTCCTGCAGCGGGTGAAGAACGTACTAATTGCCTTGACAGAGAAAGTCGTGTGCAGTGTGCTTTTTTCCCCCTATGAGCTACTTGCTTCTGAAGTCCTTCAGAGAGATGTGACTGTCCAGGATCTTCTGGCTTCTGCATCTGTCTGGCTGCTTCGAACGGATTTTGTGAATGAGTACCCCAAGCCCACCATGCCCAATATGGTTTTCATTGGTGGGATCAACTGCCTCAACAAAAATCTGCTCTCCCAGGTGTGTACTGGAGAGTGGGGAGTCTTTAGATGAAGGAACTTTCTGAAGGTAGGTGCTAAGTGAAGATATAAGAGAGTTTTAAAGACTTCTTTTGTTAATTTCTATTTCTCAAGTCTCCTAGGCCTGGGTTTGCTTTTAGTATCGCCTTCTGGGTGCTTCCTTTGTATGCCAGATTTGAAGGAAGTGTGTCCTGAGCATTTTATCCTGTATGCTTTATGGATAGTAATCAGTTTGATGCAACAGTTTTAAGTGACCTGGACACAGAGTTCTTGTAAATATGTTAGACATTCCTGCTGCCTTGACTGAGGGAGGTGGTTGAAGTTTAGGTTTATTGAAGTAATTATTTGATATGTATCGATCCTGGCAAAGGAAGTTGCCTATCTGGTCTTGTTTAACGTGCTTGTTTCTAGATAGTCTAGCAAGAAGCCATGTCTTGGAGCCTCTTTCTTTATCTTCTCATATCTGACTAACCCAGCAGACAGGTTCAGCCACTGAGCAGATAGGTAATGCATCTCATTCCCTGACATGCTGATATGCTGGCTTTTCCCCTACAGAGTTTGAAGTATGCACAAAACTAGAATTCACATCCTTTTCTAAATGTCAGCAGAGAGAGTGGAGAGTAACAGGAAAGGGCTCGAGGAGGGCTCTCCTAGGAAGAACATTTCACAGGGTGGTCATTCATTCAGTGCTCCTGCGTTGGTGGAGAAACTTCTGTGCTGAAAACAGTTCTTCATATTCCAGTAATTACATATGTATGTGGGTGTGTAGAATTTTTATTGCTTGATTTGCAACGTAGGGTAGCCATGTTTGTCCTTTCCTTATTTAATAGGTTGTGCCTATTGCTCTGGTTCTGAATAGTATGTCTGCTTTTTAACATGGCGTTTAGGTTTATCCTGCTGGCTGTCTCGTCTAGTTTTCTATGGAAGAACACTGGAATGTGTATTCCAGGACATTTTGTTGTTGTGACAAAAACATTCTCTCAACAAAGATCAAACATTTTGCAGCTTTCTTCTTATTTGTTCTGTTTCCAATTCATTCTTTTGAGGTCTGTTTTACTACTGTATGATACTTTTTTAATTTCTAGCCAAGCACTATATAACTTTCTTGCCAAAATACTACTTTTCATTTAAAAAAGTGTTTTTGAGGCAATTTACTCAGTTGCCAGAGTGAGCTCAAATTAGCAAGCCTTCTGCTGCAGATTTTCAGAGTGCTGGGACTGCAGGTGTGTGCCACCATGCCTGGCTGCTTTTAATAAATTAAACAAAAATATTATGCAGTCATTTTCTCATTAAGCAACTTTATATTCTTCTGTTCTAAATCAGGACTACTGAAGTAACTAGACTTTCTGAGAACAGTTGAATGATTGTGGCTCCAGCAAAGATTCTTGTCTGGCTGCTGATTTGAAGGGAGATTGATTTTTATTTTACCATTTTTGCCTGATATTTGCCATTATTTGGGACAAATAGTCTTTATTTAAATTCTTTCTCCTTTTACTTTAGGAAGTATATGGAAGAAGCTGCTACATTTTATCAACTGCCTTTTATGGCACTTCTTGATGTGATCATATCCCTCTCTCCATAGATGTGCCTACTTGAATTGCACTGAGTGTGTGTTGGTGGCTGCCCTCCTGGTGCAGCAGGCTGCAATGTGAAAATATCTGTGCAAATTGTACCTGATAGTTGCCTTCTTTGTCTTGTTGAGTGTTTTAATCAGAAATTCTACTTTTTAAGTATTAATCTCTCTACTCTGTATAATTTTTATTTATAAGAATTTTTGTTGTTTTAGTCTTTGAGCTTTTTTAAATAACATGGAGTTAATACATTTAATCCAGTGAGGTAGATTGCTTTAATAGCTTCTTTTTGAATATTTGAATTTACCAATGGCTAGATTTGACTGTAACTCTTCCAATTTATTTTATGCTTTCTTTACTTTGCCATTTTCTCTTTGCCTGACTTTCACAGTTCTGAAGTTACTGTTTTTCTTTGCTCCTTTGTTAGTTTAAAAAGTGCTACTCTGTACTTCCAATGCTGTAGAGCCAGTTATCTTATTTTCCATCTTGGTGAAAGTCCTGGGCTTCAAGAATATAGATAAGGAAAAAGAAGATTGAAAAAAAAAATAAAGGCTGTGCATCGAAATTTTAATACATCAGAAGGATTGAGGATCTATCTTAGTGGGAGAGTGTATTCACAGACCCTTGGTTTAGTTCACAGGAGAAGAAAGAACAGTAACCATGGACCCCTAATCCAAGATACTCTGAGGCCAGCCTGGGCAACTCAGCCAAACCTTTCTGTTTCAAAATTTTAAAAAAAGGCTAAGGATGTAGCTTAGTGGTAGAGCACGCCTGGGTTTGATCCCTGGCACAAAAAAGAATAAAGACAAAGTCATTATTCCATTAAGCGACTCCCTACAGAAAATATGACCTGGCTTTGATATGTGTTTGGTGGATCTGGAAGTAAAAAGAACATCGACAAAGGAACGAGACAAAGGGTTGAACCCCAAGAGCGTCACGTGTCATTGTCGTTTCTTTGTTGTGGTGAGGGACTGCCTTTGTGTACAGAAGTGCTTCGGAGACTGTGTAGCTGCCTATGATTTATCTGAGAAAAATAGCTTAATAGAAGACTGGGCTGGCCAGAGACTGAGCGAACAGGGGGAAGAGCACCTTGGCGGGCCAGGGAGGCTGGAGGGAGACGTGGTTGACTCAGGATGCAGACAGTACAGTGGCATGTTTTAATGTGTAGTGGATCCTAGAAAGATGAAAGATACTTGAGATGAAAAAATTTAATGAAAAGCCTATAGCTGCAAAAACTAAGCTGTGGGTATAACTTAGGCTCTGTTCTAAAGATCTTATCTTGGATGCGGAAGTCTCACCACAGTGAGGAAGTCCCCACGACCCCCGCTTCCCCCGCCTTGAAGGGTGGAGAGTTATCTCAGCTTTGTTGGAAAGGGACTGGAGGTGGGGAACAAAGGTTATACACAGTTAACATAGTGACTGTTCTTTGGCTCGTCCATGGCCTGTGAAGTCACGCAAGGTGTTGGCAAGTTTACCAACTAGGGGATGGAATGCACCTTTATGGGGCCCATAAAAGGCGGTAGAGATAACACAGTCTCTGTCAGTTGCTCTGCCTTCAATCTCCATCAGTAGATAAACCTACCTGCTATTTAAACTTTAGTTACCTGCCATTTACCTTTTGGTGTTAACAGGCCTGTGGTTTTGTTATGTTAATCCCATCCTAGGAGCTGAGTGGGCATGGGAGGGTGTGGAGGAGGATAAACTGACTCTTCTTGAGGGACGCAGCCGGAAGGGTGAAGGTCGGGGGCAGTGTAGGTCACCCTCTTTCATTACTTAGCAGAAAGCTTGGCTCCAGCTGCAAAGGAAAGAGGAAGGAGAGTGGATATGGTGTGGCCCTTAAGAGGCAGGACTTCAGAACAGGAGGATGTCCTGGCCACAGACTTCAACGGTGGTGTGGTGGCGGAGGGGAGGAGTCTGCCTCTCTGACCTTTTAGATGGGCCAGGACTAGATAGTGATGGTGAAACTTTAGAGTTTCAGTGATGCAAACAGCCTGCTGGAGCAGGTGTGCGGTAGGGTCCCCAGAAGTGGGCTAGACCAAGGCACCCTGCTGTGATGGGCCAGAGGACTTCCTAGGGCCTGGAGCCTGTGGCTTGGTTGGAAGGAGGGTGGGTGTGCTTTGGAGTAATCCCAGCTCTACTCAGGTTGGAGCCTGGCAGAAGTGACTGTTAAGTAAGTTGTGTGTACTGAGCCTTGTCCAGCGTGCTCTATGTCTCACAGGTACAATGCACAAAGCCCTGGTTTGTCCTGAATGGTTCAGATTTTAATGCTAAGGTACCATGTCCCAGAGGACCTCAGCTGTAGACAAGACTCTCTCCTGCCTCTGACATATAAAACTACCTCAGAGGGCCAATTAGGTCATTACCAAAAGCAGATATACCACCAGACATTCAAATATATAAGAATTTACAAGATTGGCTTCTGGTGGCCACCCAGACTGGGATGTAGAGGAGCGGTGGTCAGGGAGTCTCTGCACACTAGAGATGAAAGATTCAGGTAAAGTCTGGAGTGCACTGCAGTGTCCTGG
This sequence comes from Petromus typicus, assembly GCA_004026965.1. Classification (NCBI taxonomy): domain Eukaryota; kingdom Metazoa; phylum Chordata; class Mammalia; order Rodentia; family Petromuridae; genus Petromus; species Petromus typicus. The sequence goes on along the minus strand of PVIR01007465.1, from coordinate 211 downwards.
GCTCAGGGGTCTGTGGTGGAAGCCAGGAGGTGACCTCCAGGGTGAAGGCGGACACTGGAGCTCCTCTAAGGACACAGAAGGGTATCCTCCCTTCTTCATTTCCCCTGTGGACTGTACAGATGACAAGCCACACTAGGGTCAGTTTGGTTGAGCTCTTACTCAGAGTGACACAGGCAGTCGATCACCAGAACCAGTGTACAGTAAGACAGAG
>PVIR01007464.1:13584-60926 GCA_004026965.1 Petromus typicus | reverse complement strand
AAAAAGGTGGAAGAAAGGGGGATGGGGAGAGGGAGGAGGAAGGAAAAGGGAGAAGAAGAAGAGGAATATGAGAAGGAGGAGGAGGAATATGAGGAGGAAGAGGAAGAGGAGACTCTTTAATTCCAACACTGGAACAATTCCACCTAATACAATGATCAGTATGAGTCAGCTCACACAACTTACTTTGGTCCTTATTTTGCAAAGCATCTGGCTGTATTTCAGTGGGGCCTTGTGTAATCAGTAGAAATGACACCCAAATATGCAACCTTTAAGAGGAGGTGGCACGATGAAGAGAAAGATGCTTAGGCTGAAGCAAGAGCTCCCAGGTCCAACCCTAACTTTGCCTGCGGCTGTGTGGCATCAATCAAGTGACTGCCTTTCTCTGGGTCTCAGTCTACCTCTTGATCAGTAGTGTTTAAACTAGATAGTAGGTCTCTTTAGTCCTAAAAAGGTGCATGAAGGTCATGCCTGATCCAGAGTGGACAGGGTTCCTTCCTGCTTCCTGAAAGAAGTCTGCTCAGATGTAAAAGTCATGCTTTTATTCTTTTTTTTTTTTTTAGGTTTTTTTTTTGAGACAGGGTCTCACTTTGTGGTTCAGGCTGGCCCTGAGCTCAGCCTCAAACTCACATCACAGCAATCCTCCTGCCTCTGCCTCCCGAGTGCTGGGATTACAGGCATGAGCCACTATGCCCGGCACTGTGATATGTGGTACTGGTTGCTGCTGGGTTGAGTCTCCACACCCAGTATTGTATGTGGTTACCGGGGAACCGAACCCAGGCCCTTGCGCTTGCAAGACAGGCGCTGGAACCACTGAGCTAACTCCCCGGCCCCATGCTTTTATTCTTTAGCTGACGCTGACTATTCACTATCTGCCAAGCACTGTACTAAGGTCTGTGCATGTGTTACTTGTTTTATAAACAAGACCACCGAGTCACAAAAATGACCTGTTCAAGGTTGTATAGCTAATGAAAAGCAAAGTTGGTATTTGAACACAGTCAGGATCCAGGGCCTACCATGCTGACTTGCTTCAGGTCTCCATCGTTCTCTCCCCCCCACCCCCCCACCCCCGTGTGTTCCCACACCCTCCCATTTAACCTCTGTGGTAGCACACTGCTAGGTATGAATGTGTCCCCTCCTCCAAATTTACATATGGAAATCCAACCCCCATGGAGATGGTATTAGGAGGCAGGGCCTTGGGTTAGATCCTGAGGATAGCTCCCTCAGGGACAGAATTGCTACTCTTGTAAAAGGCCCCTGAGAGCTCCTTGGCCCCTTCCAATGTGTAGAACAAAGCAAGAAGGTACAATGTAAGAAAAAGAAAGAGGGCCTCACCGAACATAACATCTACCAGCACCTAGGACTGGGCCTTCCCAGCCTCCAGAACTTTGAGAAATAAATATCTATCATGTATATTCATCCATTATGATATTTTTGTTACAGACTCGAACAGACTGTGAACCCACTGTCCACTATAACTCCAGTTAACCTCAGATTCTCTCAGGCCACACCTGCAATGCATGAGGCCCCTTTTATTATCTCTGTCCCCATGACAAACCTGGTGCTGGTCAGCTTGGCTCTCAGTGACTAACACTAAGGGATGGTCTGAGTGAAGTTTCACATGGGAATGGGAAGAAACCTGGCAGTGAAGGTCTCCCCTGCCCACTTCTTAGGCCTGGCAGGCCCAGCACTGGGGACTGTGACACAAAGAGGAATCAAACTAGGCCCCTAATCCCTGGAAGCCCAAGCAGAGAGATCCCAAAGTTGATAGGGGAGACCCAGATGCCATTGTCTGACATCACCAGACAAACATCACTTTACACTGGAAAAATAATAGCAAGATCATGTGAACCGGCCAGAGCCTCTGCCAGCCAGCCTCTGCAGCTCAGACTTGAAGCCCGCCGTCCCAGGGGAGAGCAGGCAGATGGTAACACAGGGCAGCCAGGCCCCTGCCCTCCCCAAGGGCTCTTCATTCCCTCATTCAGTCAGACACAGACTGAGCAGGGCCAGGACCAGGCCTGAGGGTGCAGACAAGATGAATCAGACACGGTCCTTGCCCTCGGGGATTTCACGGGCCAGTGGGCAGCGTGAGCCACAGACACAATAACTGTCCCAGTAACACAGAGGATTTGGAGCCACAGGCAAACCACCTCCAGGTGCAGAGTGAAGGGAGACAGAGTAGCAAACTACAGTTTCCAAAAAGGCGCTGAAGCAGACCCTGGCTTTGCTGGTGCAGAAACTGCTAGCCAAGATGGGAGGGTTAATCCCCACAGCCTCCCAGCGTCAGTAACAGAGCCAGGACAGGGGACCAGGCTTTTCCTCATTGGAAGGTAGAAATCTTAGGGATTTGTTATGCATTTGATCGCTCTGTCCATTGTGCACACTGAGTGACAACAGACAAAAGAATCGGATGCTCCAACTCCTTAGGCTCCCAGGAACAGACCAGTGTCCTCTCCCAGCTAAGCCTAGGGTCTGCTGGTTCTGGATAGTCACAGTCCTATCCAAGGGGGTCAAAATTGTGGCTTGCTCTCTCTGCAAGGAGCCAGCATCACCCAAAGTCAAGCTGCGGAGCATGTGTGTGTGCGTGCCAATGACAAAAATCTTTGGCCAGGTTAGAATCTCGAGTCTTTACCAGCATTTATAGTTTGAAGTGGGGCTTCCAGGTCATGCAGGGAGCTGGAGCCCCCTCCCTGGAGGATTGAATCCTCAGTGAGAACTGTAACCTTGGGTGAGTGCTTAGCACCTCTGAGGCCCAATTTCCTCCTTTGTAAACAGACAGGACTGCTTGTAGAAAGAACTAAGTAGAACAACACAAGTGAAGCTCTGAGCACTGTGTCCCACGTGCAGGCAGAGCTCTATGGATGGCAGTGCCAGCAACAGAGCTGTAGTCACTGGGATAGACAAAAGCTGCAGGTCTCAGACAGCCCTGAAGGGTTTTGGTGCCCAAGAAGCTCCCTTAGGACTCAGGGCCCAGTAGGAATAGTGCAATTGGGCAGAACTGTCCCTACGAGGGGCAGAGCCTGGGACTACTCAACAAATGCAGGGATAGGCCAACCAAGAATATATATGATGGGGCCAGGGATTTAGCTCAGTGATTCTAGCACCTGCCTTGCAAGCAGAAGATCCTGAGTTCAATCCCAGTAACCACATACAACAATGCCAGGCGTGGTAGCTCACACCCACTAGCAAAAAAGAATATATATGGTGAAACTTCTGGAAAGATGACAGAGTAGATAGCAGCAAAGAAAGAATCTCTTTGCAATTTACCATTCCCAAACTTGAATGTAGCAGCTCAAGGAAAAAAAATTTAAAAGGGAGGGAAGTGGGTCCCCAAGGCCTAGGAAGAATCTGAGACAAGAAATGAAGAGAAGAGGGGGACAAGAACAAAACATTAATCGAACTTGGAACCTTGTGCTTGCCAAGCAGATGCTAGAACCACTGGGCTAAATCCCTGAATCCAGTTTTTAAAAAAGAATGTATATGGTGACTGTCATAAAAGTTAAGCAGGTATTTGATGGTGTCACACCTAGAATGGACACTCAGCAATCACTGTAACACTACTTCTCCTCCCCAAGAAAAGGGCCTCAGGGGCCTGGGTTTAAGGAAATGCTGAATAGTTTTGCTCAGACCCTGACCCCAGCCTCTAGCACAGAGCTGCCCACATATAGGCTTAAATCAAAGCTGTTGGGTGAAGGAAGAGTGGGGCAGAGCTCTGAGCTCTGCCAAAGGAGTGCCTCTCTTTTATTTTATATAATAAGCTCCTATATAGATTTTTCTTTCACCTAAAATTTTTTTCAAAAAATAAAACTGACAACCAGTGACATAGTGTGCACCTTCTTCTGGAAAGGGAAACTGAGGCACTGAAAGGCAGAGGAACTTGCCCAAAGCACAGAACTGCTCCCTCAGATTTGGGCTTTCCTCTTTAACCCTATGAGGTCACCCTCCAGGATGCTGAGGCCTCTGGCCAAGAGCAGGGCTGGGTCAGGGCTGGGCACCTAGTGCTGGAAGTCTTAAGGGTGAGGATTCTCCGGCCCCTCCCACAGCTGGGAACAGAATTCAAGCACACATTTGGAGGTGATGCCAGAGATTTATGTGCCAGGACATTTATCATCAAGTTATTTACAATATTGAAAAATTGGAAGTGACCTGGAAGCAGGTTAATAAATTATGCCCCAACCTTTCAGTGGAATATAAAGCAACCACATAAATTCATCTCTATGGAGACTATTAAGTGATATGTTAGAGTCAAACAGAAGATAAACTTTTAGGGCTGACACCAATTTTTAAAAATACATATATACAAAAAATGTTAAAAATAGTTAATCTGGGGAAGTTGGAAGGAGCAGCTGACAAGCGATTTTTGTTGTTATTGTTGTTCTACAGATCTATCTGTTTTCCCAGTTTCCTATAATAAACACATAGTGACTTTAGAATCAAAGTGGAAAAAGAATGTATGATTCCCTGAGCAAGGCCAGCTTTGCTCATTCTTTGGTTCAGCGAACATCCACTCAACACTTTATTTATGGCCCTTGCATTTCCAGATACTGGAAACGTCTCCGCTTAACAGCACGCAGGATGCCACTTTTAATCCATTTTACAAGTCAGTCCCCACATGTTAATAGGCTCCCTCTTAATTGCTGAGCCAAGCATTGAAGATTCTGAAAGTGTCATAATATGTATTTTGTATTTGGGAAAGCAATTTAAATGTTCCAGCTGTAAACTTCCAAATGATACTGTTTTCTTCTCCAGTACCTTCGAGATTGTCTCTCACATCCTAAGACATACTCATGGCAGACCTTCTTCCTACCAACATTTAATAGATTCTCTTCTCTTCCAACTGTACTCATCGCTGGTGCTAACAGTCCTTGGTGTACTGTGTAACTTTGAGCTTCTTCCTCCTTACATGGGGCTCCTGATTGTGATTCTTAGCATCTCTCACTTCTTTCATGGTAACTAGCTTCTAATCTGTTTTCTGCTACTAATAGCACAATATTGAAGACTAGCTAAGTCATTAAAAAAAAAACACACATTGAATTTGGGTCATGGTTCTGGTCTGAGATGGAAGGGCTGCATCTGCCTTCTTGCTGCCAAAGTTCCAAAGGGCTCAGGGCATCTTACAGCAAGGAATAGGAAGTACATGAGAAACCTAGCTGAGCCAAACTTTAAAGCAAGCCCACTCTCAAGACAGCTCACAACACGTTAATCCATTAATCACATGAACAGATGAATCTATTCATGAGGGCAGAGCCCTAATCATCACATAAAGGTTCATCTCTTAATACCTAATAATGAGGATTAGATTTAGCATGTGTTTCAGAAGGGACAAACATATTCCCGTCAGGCTCCAGCTGACAGTTTCAAGATGGACCACTCTGGAGCACTGGTCCCCTTGACTGAACCTTGCCCAGTTCCCCTCAAATGCCAGGTTGGTTTATATCTGCATCTAGACTTTTGGTGTTTCAGAAAAGCAACAGCATCCATCAGGGAAGTAACGAGTTAGATTCAGCATCCTAAATGGGCAAATCATTTTGATCTAAATCTTTATGGGCTCCCAGTAGCTCATTAAATGTACAAGCCTCCAAGGCTCTGAATCACAGCTCCTCTTCCTGCAAGGCCTTCAGGAGGAGTTCTGATTACACCATAAATTATGTGGTGTTGGAGGGTATCTGCAGGCCCTTCATCTTGCAATCCAGCCATCGAGGTTTATGGGATGTGGATCCTGCTAGGCTCTCCCTGTCCTCATCCCCACGGTTACTAGGGAGGGCTGCAACCATCATCTGGGGAGCACTGCTGTTTCTTCCCCTGCTTCTCCCTTCCTGGGAATGCACTGAATTCTCCCCATTGGAGAAGTGAAGTGTTTGCTCTCAACTCTCCTACCTAAGTGAGCCCAATGGCCTCGGATCTCGCTGCCTCTATGAAACTAAGAAAATATCTTTCTAGGCACTCTTCCTCCTCCCTAGAGTTCAAAGGGGCCAGAACCACCATTGTCTCTAGTCTCAGAGCCAGACCTCAAGGAGTTGTGGTGATCATCCACCCAGGTGGCAGGAGTGATCTAGGGAGCAGCAAAGTCACAAGGTAGGAAGGAAAGCACAATGCTCGTGCTTACACCCCGGACTCAAGGTCTCATTCTCCCAGCTTAGTTCTGTTGCCTCTGCCACCAAGCCTGGATAGCCTCCGCCTTACAGTTCTGGCCACCTCAGGCAGTGTCTATTGTCTGGCTTTGGGTTCCACTAAATGTCGAGAGGAAGACAAGAACTCATGTGTGTTTCTCCAGGAGGTGAACCCAGGGAACACCAGCTGGGGAGAGGGATGTGGAGCAGGGAAAGCAAATGTTACAGTGGGCATCTTAAGCGTTCTCCCAAGGCTCCTAGGCTAAGGACTGAATTCGTAGTGTAGTACTGTTGGGAGTGGTGTGAACTTTAAGAAGTGAGGCCTCATGGGAGGTTTCTGGACCTTGGAGGCATGCCCTCACAGGAGAGTTTTGGCTCCCAGGCCCATTTTCTTCTCTTACTTTCATTCCCTGGCCATAGGTTCAGTGTCATCACTCTACCACATGCTCCTGCTGTGATGTGCTGCCTCATACAGGTCCAGCAGCAATGGAGCCAACCTACCATGGGCTAGAACTCCAGGACCATGAGCCAAAATACAGTTTTCCTATAAGTGGATTATCTCAGGTATCTGTTACAGCAACAGATAGATGACTAACTCAGGAAGGCAGCCAATAAAGCATGTGAGATCTCACTTCCAGGCCCCAGGGAACCCTGGAAGCCAGTGTTAAATACTTGCCTCCAACTTTGGCACTCACCTCCTCCCAGGAACAAGGGGTGGTGTCTGTACATACCAACACCAGCCAGTCACTGGTTAGAACTCCTGAGAAGATATTTTGAATTCTCCAGCATTTGCAACCTGGCAGATGGGCTAAGTCCTCAGCACGATGGTAGGGTGAAGGATAACCTGCCATTCCTGTGTAGATGCTTGGCAGGCAGCTCTGCTCTTCTGGGAACTGTTCTGACTGCCACATCCGGTGTGAAGTTAGATCAGACTTGCCTGTTTTTTGTACATGGCCTTCTTGCAAATTTGAAAGCCCTGGGGCCCTGGACTGGAAAGTGTTGCCCACACAGTCAAGGGTTGTAGACAAGTCTTCCATGATGACCTCACGTGGCTGACGGTGTCCTCTGTACTTGTGCTGCACAGTTCCCAGAGCTCCCAGTGAGAGGAAAGCTTAGTCACTAGAGATCTGAGGGTCAGACGTCCAGATGCATTTGAAGGAAGTAAAATCAAGGTGTTGGCAGGGCTGGATCTTTCAGGAAGTTCTAGGGAGGATTTGCTATTTGCCTCTTCTGTGTTCCCTGATATGTGGCTGTCTGGCTCCAACCTCTGCTGCTTCTGGTTTCCTGTCCTCTTATAAAGGTCCCTGGATTACAGAGGGCCCACCTACACAACCCAGGACAATCTAATTATTTTAAGATCCTTCATTAGCCACATCTGCAAAGTCCCTTTTACTGTGCAAAGTGGCAAAATTGTAGCTTCCAGAAATTAGGAGTGGACATCTCTGAGAGGTCATTATTCAGCTTCCCATAGTTAAAGCGGGTAAATAAATGAGCTGGATTAACTAAGATTTTTTTTAAGAAATGGGAATAATAAAGGTAAGCTTGGGGGCCGGGGATATAGCTCAGTGGTTCCACGCCTGTCTCGCAAGCGCAAGGGCCCGGGTTCGATCCCTGGTAACCACATACCATACTGGGCGTGAAGACTCACGCCCAGCAGCAACCAGTACCACATACTACAGTGCTGGGCGTGGTGGCTCACGCCTGTAATCCCAGCACTCGGGAGGCAGAGGCAGGAGGATTGCTGTGAGTTCAAGGCTGAGCTCAGGGCCAGCCTGAACTACAAAGCAAGACCCTGTCTCAAAAAAAAAAAAAAGATAAACTTAATTAAACCTTAATAATTGAAACCATATACTACCTGTGACAAAATTTAACAATAATAGCAGCATAAATATAAAACTAGTTATATGTAAAAAGTTGTTTTAAGATAAATATAATAGATCAAATAAGTGGGGAAAAGAAGTAGATATACTTCAATATATATTTTTGTTGGTTAACTGTATGAAGACAATTTCCTTACAATTTAAAAAAATGTAGGTTTATTAAAGAGTATAATATTTAAATGTCTAACCAATATAGTATAGAAGAACATGTAAGTAAAAAACACTGACTAGATTTTAATATGAGAAAGAATTTTTCAGTATAAAATAAATAAATTTCATAACAGGAGATTAATGAATTTGACCACATAAAACTCAGTCTCTGGCAGAAATTTAGTTCTGGCACCAGCTGTGCAAGTGTAAGGTAGCAAGTTCAATCCCCAGCACCAAAAAAACCAAAACAAAAACCTCAGTTTCTGCATCAAATATACCATAATATATACATAAAAAACTGTTCAATGTCCTAGGTCATCAGAGACATAAGAATGATTATAATAGTGAGATTCTACGATAGCCCATTAAAGTGACTAAATTTAAAAGTATGCCACACCATATGTTCTCAAGGCTGTGGAGAAACCAGAGCCTCACATGCTGTTGGTAGGAGTGTAAAGTGGTGCGATCTCTTTGGAAAAGAATATGGGTGGTTTCTAAAAAAGTTAAACATACGCTTGCTATCTAATCTAGCCATTTCCTTCTTAGACATTTATCCAAGAAAAGTAAAAGCATATATCCACAGAAAGTTTTGTACGAAAGCATTCACTAGAGTATTATTCATCATAGCTAAATCCTAGAAACATCTCAAATGTCACTGTTAGGAGAAAGAATAAACACAAAGTTATAATCAGACAATTGAATATCACTAAACAGGGAAAAGCAGCAGTGTGTCAGCAACAACAGAACAGGTAATTCTGGAATATTCTGTCCAGTAAAAGAATCTAGACACAGAAAAGTTCATACTTTACAATTCCATTTACATGCAATGCTAGAAGAGACAAAACTAACCTGTGGAAACAAGAATCAGAAGAGTAGCTGCCTCTAGCAGAGAGGAGGAGGCCAAAGCTTGACTGGCAGGAAACACAGAAACTTCACATGGAGGGTAATAGACACATTGTGTGTTTTGATAGAAATGTGAGTTACACAGGTATATCACTCATCATAACTCATCAAACTTACACTCAGGCTCCCTACATTTTAATACAAAACTGAAAAAATAAAATTAAAGGTAAATCACAAACTAGACATTGTATTTGTGAAAAATGTGACACAGTCTGATAACGTTAATATATAAAATTAAATATACTTAAAATTCGGGGGCCGGGGAGTTAGCTCAGTGGTTCCGGCGCCTGTCTTGCAAGTGCAAGGGCCCGGGTTCGATTCCCTGGTAACCATATAACAATACTGGATGTGGAGACCCACACCCAGCAGCAACCAGTACCACATACCACAGTGCCGGGCGTGGTGGCTCATGCCTGTAATCCCAGCACTCGGGAGGCACAGGCAGGAGGATTGTGATGTGAGTTTGAGGCTGAGCTCAGGGCCAGCCTGAACCATAAAGCGAGACCCTGTCTCAAAAACCTAAAAAAAAAAAAAAAAATATATATATATATATATATATATATATATATATATACTTAAAATTCAACAAAAATTAATAGCTGAAAAAAAAAAGTGAACATAAACAGTCAGCCCTCCAAAAGAGATAAACACATACACATACACACACACACACACACACACACACACACATACACACACACACGCACACATCCCCACAGCCATAAAAAACAGTGATAAAATAATATGGCTATTTACTATACAAATATATGTACATATATGTATATGTATAACATGAAAAGTCATAAAGGAAATCTATACAAAATTAGTAATAAAAATATAAATCAAAACACTAATAAATATAGATGTTGGACAAGGGATGTGATTCAGCACAGTGTTTACCAACAAGGCTCAAGGCTCTGAGCTCAATTCTTATCACTGCTAATTAATTAAGTTTAGAAATAAGTATAATGTTTAGTTAACAGAGATTGTTTAACAATAAAACTAAATGGCTATCTGAAGAAAGAAGGGGTGGTGCTCATTAAGTACTTGACAAAATCCTCCTTCATCCTGACCTCTTTGCTGTCTACCCACTCGCGAGAAGAAGGCCTCCCCAAGTGCGAATGATGACACCCACGTGGGCATCCTGAGACCCAGCCGCAGCTGTACAGTCACCAAGGCCACACTGGACAGCTCAGAGACAGAGAACTCTGACTGCGGCACTCTCTCCATGCAGCCCAGGAATGTCCATGCTGGCCGCCACCTCCTCCCCTCCTCCTCCCCTCTGCTCTCACGTCTGCGACCACCCACACTCCCTTGCGTCCCCTTCACCCTGTGTGCAGCCTTTTTATGGCACGCAGCCCGCATCTTCCCAATGGCTCCCTTGCCCGTGCACTCTCGTAAGAGGTTGACTTTGATCATCTGGTATCAGTCAATAATTTCCCAAGAGGTCAGAGTGCCTGAAGAGATAGAAGTTTCCCAGATAAGACAATATCTTATTTCCTTTGTAGAAGGAAATACTATCAATCAAAGGAGAGAGAAGACAAACAGGCAGAGCTGAGAAACAAAAGCACGGTTAACAAACCAATAAATACTAGAATATCAAGCTCACTGATGATAAAAAAATAAATGAAACTAAGATCCCATTTTTTACCTATAAAATCAGTCCAAAAATCAATTTTTTAAAGAATACTCAATGCTGATAAGAGTAGAATAAAAACTGGGCCCCTACAGACTGTAGCATCCCTCAAGCAAGCCATTTGACAATATATATTGAGTCATAAAAATGTTCACAGCGTTGACCCAGCACTTCATCTTCTGGAATGGTACATTAAAGAAACTCTAACAGGAGAAGAAAGGAAAAGCTTCATGTACAAAAATACCCACCATGGTGTGGAAACTATAGAAATAACCAACAAGTAGATGAAGGCAGATGCATAAAATGAAATATTCTATAGGCATTTAAAGAAGTATACCTCATTAGAAGAAGATAAAGCAGTTCACTAAAAAAAAAATCAGGTACCCTCATGATTAAATAAATGCAATTAAAGTAGGAGGGATATGCCATTTTCTACTCTCCACATGGGCAAAGATTCGCATTTTTGTTACCGCCCTGTTGTTAGCAACATGAGTGCAGGCTATTTACCATTTCTACAAGTATAAATATTGTGATGTCCTGTACATGTGAATAAACTACAAAAGCATACGATAAAATAGAAGAAGTTGTATTTTGAATAGCTCTGTATCTCCTTCCCAAGTTTTACAATATTAACTTTTTTTTTTTTTTTTTGAGACAGGGTCTCACTTTGCAGTTCAGGTTGGCCCTGACCTAAGTGGCCCAGGTGATCCTGGAACTCACAGCAATCCTCCTGCCTCTGCCTCCTGAGTGCTGGGATTACAGGTGTGAGCCACCACGCCAGCACTGTGGTATGTGGTTCTGATTACTGGTGGGCATGAGTCACCACACCCAATATTGTTGTGTGTGGATACCAGGGATCAAACCTGGGCCTTTGAGCTTGCAAGGAAGGCACCAGAACCACTGAGCTAAATCCCTGGCCCTTACGATATTAACATTTATATGGTTTCTTCAAAGAGCAATTTGACATTATCTGCCACACTTAAATATACAGATGCTCTTCAACTTAATAAGGATTATGTCTCAATATACTCATTGTAATTTGAAAATATTCTAAGTCAAAAATGCACTCATTGTATTTTACCCACCAAACTTCACAGTGTAGCAAGGCAGTGCCCTGGGAAGCGTCTGCTGTTTTCTTTCCTGATCTCGCGGCTGACTGAGAGCTCCACTTGACTACTGCTGCCTAGCATCCCAAGTGTGCTGAACCACATGTCACAGCACAAATCAGGTTTGCAAGATGGCCTCCTCTGAAAAAGGATCAGTTTTGCACCAGGACGATGGCTTCCACTGAATGGCTGTCATTATACACCACAATAAAATGGAAAAGTCATTACATGAAACCATCCTAAGTTGGGTCACATAGTCCTTAACGCCTATGAATTTAATAAGTGTTGAAGACTGAACCCAGAACCTTGCCTATTTGAAGTAAGCCCGGTACCTCTGAGACACATCCACAGCCCTGAAGTATTGTTTTTAATGGCAATAGTGCAGAAGCAATAGAAAAGCCATGCAGTAAAGAAACATTTGAACAAGCCCTGCTCTCTTCCCACAATAGAACACCATCCTGCTCTTGAAAAGGAATGCGCTCTCTCTGTGTATGCTAATAAGCAAATCGCTCCAAGATGCAGCACTGAGCGAAAGAAGCAAAGTGCAAAACAGTATACACAATGGGATCGCATTTGTCTATTTTAACATATATGCATCTATACACTTGTATATGCATTAAAAATACTTGGAAAAGTTCCTAAGAAAACTATAACAAGCAATTACCTCTAGGAAAGCAGGCTGGAGGAAGACAGGGCATATTTTCAGTTTAAATCTTTTATTTCTTCCCAAAGCCTTCCCATTTTGTTTTACCACATACATGTATTACTTATATGATTTAAAAATTAACTTTAAAAGGAAAGTATGAATATTATGCTGAAAAGTGGGAAATGTATATGATATTAAGGGATCAAAACAACAAAATGAAATAAACTGCATGCTCTCCGTGTTGCGGAGCTGTGCACAGGACCTTTTGGAACCAAAAGTAATCCTGCCACTCCACCCTTAACACTGGCCCTGCCTGTTCCTTTTGCCCTCCCTTAGCCAAAGCTCCCCAACGTCTCCCTTAAGCATACACACCTTAACAAAACAAAAACTTCACAGTCTCCCTTAAGCATACACACCTTAACAAAACAAAAACTTCACAACCTCCGTGGCTCCAATGCTCTCTTGTCCCTCTCAGAGCCTCTCCATGTGGTTCCATCAAACTCCTGCTTGGCTTTTTCCAAGATTTCCAAGGACTTTACTGCTCAGCCATGGACACCTTTCCACCACCATGTCCCTGAAGCTCTCTGCAGTGCAGTGCATCCTCGTTTCCCCCTTTAAATGTCTCCTGCCAGCACTTGGCTTGGCCTGGTCCCTGCCTGATGCTCCTAACTCCTGGAAAAATCTGTCCAGTCTCCTGTCTAGGTCCCTGCTTGAACTTGGCCTGGCAGAACCCATGATCTCTCGACACACTCTCCCAGGGTGACCTCATCTATTCCTCTAGCTGCAGAATCAGTTTGACTGGAAACGTGGATGCTGGACTTCTCTCAACCTAGGTTGCATTCCCAAGGATATCATCTCACTTTTATCCTTGGCAACTGCCCCTGCCCTGTTCCACATGGCCACAGTGAAACCACCAGTCACAATGGCTGCCCTCCTCTAGCCTCAGGGATGGGATAATTTTATCCACCCCCTACCCGGGCCAATCAGAGTCATCCCCCAGATTTTGCTGCTGACAAAATTAGCCTGTTTCAGTCTGGAAGAGAGAGCCTATGTACAGAGCAAAGCCAGAGACCAGCAGAACTGAGATGTGGACAGAAAGATTTTGTCTCACATCACTGTGCATCCTCAAACCTCTTGATCCAGCCACGCCTGTTAGGTCCCAGAGAACCCTGTACTTTCTATTGACAAACTCCTAAATTGCCTTTTTTGCTCAAGCCAGTTAATGTTGGAATTGTGTTTCTTACCACTAGAAAATTGTCTAATACATTCCCAAACCTATGTATACGAAGCATCAAGTGCATTCAATGTAACAGTCTGCTAGATATCTCCACTTGTGACCCATGTGAACCTCGGCCTGGATATACCCACAGTGTGATGCTGCACCTTCCCCTCTCCCAGCGAACCCAGCTCCTCTACCTGTCTTTCCCTCACCTCTCCAGGCACTACACACACAGAATAACACAGAGCCAACAGGCAGATTGAAATAACAGCTTTTTCTACCTTGTTTGAGATTTTCCAATTCAATTTTACAACATCAAATATTCAGTTGTAGGAGCCATAGGAAACTAGGTTAAAATGGCATCTCTAGGAAGATTGAGAATCATCTAACAGGAGCAATGCGCGGTGCCTTAGGCAACTGTTTTGCAATAGGTTAGACTTTCTCCTGCCTTACTAGTCTAGAAATCACTGCTTGTGAGTCCACACAGATTGGACTGCATTTTTCCCAAACTGAGCACGTTTAGTTAATGGCAGTCCCAACACTGCCCTAAGAAGCAACTTGTCAGGCTCCACCCACTGCCAGTCCCATCGCTCCACTCCCTAAGAACTTCCTGTGGTTCCTTATCACCAAGGCTCCAGCCACCGTGGAGCACCTGCCCAGGTTCCTGCCCTGGGACTCCTCATTGTTTTCACACAGTCCTTCTGCTTCCTCTCCATCCCTGCTTCTATCTGCCAAGGTGTGGCTCAGACTCTGCTCCCTCCAGGCAATCTTAGTACCACCTTCCATCCAAGTAGGAAAAAAAAATGCCTTCTTCCTCTCACACCCAAAGTCTTTGTATTGCTGGTACCTCTGAGGATATACTTCCTTTGGTTTGTTTCCATGTGGGGGCTCATAGAGCTTATCTCCCCAGTGAGGCTGAGTGTACTGAAATCTCCCTGTGAAGCAGGACTGATGTCTTTCTCCTCTGAGCTCCCTAGCAACCAACAGGCACCTCTCTCCTGCACAGCCTTTTATAGCAACAGTAGCCATCTCTCCCTACCTCCACCTCTCTCTTCCATGCAGGAGTCAGGTAGATCCATGTCTGTCTCCATCACAAAACCAGATGCAAGAAGGCCCCCTGACATCTTTGCCTGACGTCATTAAGTATTGATTCCTTAAAGCCCAGGTTCCTTTGGGAGCTTGAATCAATTCAGCTTAGACAAAAAGGAGAAGTTGCTGCTTTATCTAAAGTGAGCAAGGTGAGAGGGCACCTTAACTCCTCTCCAGAGGAAAAAGCAATCAAGGACAATTTGGGGGCTAGTCACTTCTTTGACTACTGTGCTGACAGCCCTTTCATAGGCTCATGATAGCAGGTTTGCACAGCAAGGACATCAGGTGAGAAAGCTGTCGAGGCCTCCCCATTAGGAACACTTCAGGAGCTAGAAGAAGAATCAGAAAAGACAGAGAAACAGTCTGAAAAGAGAAGAGAAATCAAAAGAGCCAGGTGTCAAGAGGCCATCAACAGTTTCAAGAAAGACGAAATAGTGCACTGGGCTGCAGAAGGAGCCAGAAGACAAGGGCTTCCCAGGCAGTGCGGCACAATTCAGCTGATGGGCTAGGTGAGATGTGGGTACACCCTGAGCCAACTGGAATCCCTCCAACTTGCTTATGGGGTCAGTAGGTAGGAAATTCGCTCTTGTCTGTATATTGATTAGTCCCCAAAGGCCCAGGAGTTAAAGACTTTGCTCCTAGCTTAACACTACGAGGAGGCGGTGAAATCTTTAACAGGTGGGGCCTCACCAAGGATCTTATGTCAGTGGTGGCGAAGCTATGGCACGCACCCCTCAGCAGGCTGTTTGTATCACTGAAAGCTCCAAAAGGTTTGCCATCACTGTTTTAAGTCACTGGGGCCTCCCTGAGAGGGATACTGGGACCCCAGACTTTTCCTGTCTCTCTCTTTCACTCCCTGACCCTGAAAAAGGAGCTTTTTATTCCACTTTGTGCCCCTACCATGGTGTTCTGCCTCGCCACAGACACAAAGCAAAGTCCTACCCATCCTGGACCAAAACCTCCCCAGCTATGAGCCAAAATAAACCTTTTATCTTTGTAAGTTGATATCTTTGTCACTTTTCTCATCACTGAGACACGCTACCCAACTCCCACAACCTAAAAGAGGAGAAGTTTACTTTGGCCCACATTTTGTAGAGGTTTTGGCCTACAGTCAGCTGGCCCAAGGCACAACAGGATAGCCAGGGGTGTGGCAGAGTAGTGCAGCTCACAGCTTGAGAGACAAGAAGCAGAGTGTGAAGGGAGGTGCAGGGAAGGGACAGAACTCTTCCAGGCCACGCCCTCCAATAGTAGACAAAGATTCAGTTTCTTAGTGACCCATCTCTTCCCACCTGATCCCACCTCCTCACATCAGCTATAAACTCACTCATGGACTAATCACCAGTGATTATAACATCCCATGATCCAGTCACCTCCCCAAAGCCCCATGTATGAGTACATGAGACTTTGGGAGGACATCCAGGTCGAAACCACAACCGTTGATTATCCCAGGTGTCTGTTACAGTAATGGGAAGCTGACTAACATACTTCTCAATGGCAGAAGCTCACACCAATAAACTCCCCCACTCCCACTCCAGGCCTTTCACAGGTATAGCCTTTTGTTCCTCTCAGGCCATTTTCTTCCATCTATAAGACCTGGTCTGGAAGAGAGAGGTTTGTGCTTCATGTCACAGCAGGTGTGTGTGGCCCATCCTACCCTCAAGGATGTGGGGGCAAGATGAAAGAAAGGGGGGGAGGAAAGGAGTTGGTGCCTGTAGACCCACTGCGTGCTGCATGCTCCTGAGGGTCCTCTCCCACATCAGCCCTGGCAGCCTTCAGGCTTGGAGGTTGGGGGCAAAGCAGCTCTCGGAGGTGAGACATTGCTTCCTCCTTTAAAAGTACACATGCAAACCTCTATACCCATTAGGATGGCTACTATCAAAGACACAGGAAGGGACAAGTGTTGTTGAGGATTTGGAGAAACTGAAGCTCTGTGCTGCTGGAGAGAGCAGAAAATTATGCAGTTGCAAAAGAAAGCAGGTAGCAATTCCTCAAAAAACTAAACATAGACTTACCTGATGATGCAGTAATTTCACTTCTAGGTAGACCCAAGAGAGTGAAAGCAGAATCTCAAAAACACACTTGCACATAGTGCCAGGGATTTAGCTCAATGGTTCCAGCGCCTGTCTTGAAAGCGCAAGGACCCAGGTTCGATCCCTGGTAACCACATACCTATACTGGGTGTGGAGACTCACACCCAGCAGCAACCAGTACCACATACCACAGTGCTGGGCATGGTGGCTCACGCCTGTAATCCCAGCATTTGGGAGGCAGAGGCAGGAGGATTGCTGTGATGAGTTTGAGGCTGAGCTCAGGGCCAGCCTGAACTACAAAGTGAGACCCTGTCTCAAAAAACCTTAAAAAAAAAAAAACTCGCACATTGATGTTCATAGCAGCACTAGTCACAATTGCCAAAAGGTAGAAACAACCCAGCACCCACTGGTGAGTGAGCAGTTAAGCAAAACATGGTATTGATACATCCATTGGACCATAATCCAGACTTCATAACAAAGGAAGTGCTGTGCATCCCACAGCATAAATGAAACTTAAGGACAATATGTTATATACAATAACTCAGTCACAGAAAGACAAGTACAGGGTGATTCTACTTTTATGTGATTCTACTTATACAGAGAGTAGTCAGATTCGAAGGGATAAAATAGAATGGTGAGCTCAGCTCACAGTTCACTTTCTCACATTCTAGAGCCTCTCATCACAGACCAGACTGTCTGACTCCCTTTCAGGCCCAAAGAGCTTCCTACCTCCTGCTTTGCTTCCTGCTTAAAACTGTGATCACTCAAGACTGAAGTTGTTCACAGTTTAGCTCTACAGAAGCCAGAGCAGGCTGCCTTGAAGGAAGCAGTCTGGATCTCTAACTTTTTATTCTGTTCTCAGAAGACAGTTCCCACTCTTCATAGTTCCTGTCATCAGCAGACCAGCTCAGATCAATTTGAGTGCTTTCTGAGGATTTCCTTGCTGGATCTGGGGAAAGCAGAAGTGCTGTCTCTCAAGGGAAGTCTCTGAGGTGTGAGGAACTGGAGCGTAATCCACGTTGTGTCCTCAGGTAGAGGAAGCTGTTAGAGAACCAAGTTCACGCATCAGCAGAAACCAGAGGAGGACGACAGAGTCTTAGCTGTACATCTCAGTAGGAACATGATCCATTGATGTAAGAAAGGCCTTCCATTGATGTAGGGACACAAGAAACCACGTCTTTCCAATACCTCTCCTGCCCCTTGGCCTAGGCTTGAGCTGGGACTCTATGACAACAAAAAATTCGTAATCACAAGTGATTGAGTGATCCAAGAGCCTTCTCTTGAGTTTTTGGCTCCACTCTAAGAAAACCTGCAGTTAAGTCTTAGGCATTAGAAAGACTTCCTGCAAGAAGTCCAGATATACCCTCTCCTCTATGTGTAGCAACAAGAGGCCCCAGCCACTGCCTCTGTGCCTTCTTCCCTGGTTTGTTTCTCAGCCTTTTCTTCTAGAGAACTCCATGAAATTTCAAATGACCTATCCCAACCATCTTCCCTGGTTCCACAAGCACAAGTTCAGTGGAGTTTCCTCACCAAAGGAGTGCTGCATTCACTACTACCCACTTCTTCCCTACCCTGAACTGTGGCCTGGGCCTCTGCACACAATCCAGCCAGCCAAGAGGCTGGATGGGTGGCAGCAGGGCATAGTGTACACATCTGGGTTTAGGACTGCAGAGGGGCTTCTCTCAGGAGATACCTGTACAAGCCAAGAACTGTTCCAGGTCGATTTGAAGATCTCATCTGGGTGTTGTCTGTCCAGTCCCTCATCCTTAATGAGCTAAGACAAGATAAAGCAGATAAGATAATGAGCCTTGGCTGGCTCAAAACCTTGCGTTGCAGTCTAGCTTAGCTGTGCCTGTCCAAGTAGCCATGTGTAGGCATCAAATCCTCTCTTTCACCAGCTATAAAATGAGGACTGGACTATTTCTTTTTTGTTTACTTTCTTTCTTTTCTTTTTTTTTTTTTTTCTTTTTTTGACACAGGGTTTTGCTTTGTAGGTCAGGCTGGTCCTGAACTCAGCCCTGAACTCAGCAATCCTCCTGCCTCTGTCTCCTGAGTGCTGGGATTACAGGCATGAACCACTACACCCAGTATTGTGGTATGTGGTACTGATTGCTGGTGGGCATGGGTCATTATGCCCAGCATTGTTGTATGTGGTTACCAGGGATCAAATTTAGGATCTTGCACTTGCAAGGCAGGCACTGAAACCATTGAGTTAAATCCCCAGCCCCTGGACTGGGGCCATTTCTAAGGACCCTTTCTGTGTGGCCCAGAAATACAGAACAAGAGTGACTGGACAGAATAGGCCACTTCCTACGCTGGGAGAGACATGGCCCAGCGAGGCAGGCACATGTCATAGAATCTGAGGCTCACTAAGAGGAACAGAGCAGGCTCTGAGCAGCCCTTGGAAAGGGGATTCAGCCTTGGGCCTGGGGCTTCTCTGCACTCAGGGCTACATTTTGATAAATTGGCCAAGTAAACACTCTCACATTAAATGCTGAGCCCATGTAGCCTAAGGGCAGGGAGAAGAGCTAGCTGGGCGAATCAACTGTACCTTCTCTCTGCTAGATAGATGAGGAGTGGGCCCCACACCTTAGATCAAACATGGAACAGCCACAGTATATGTGTTATTTGCTTTTCTTTTAATATAACTAAAACTTCATCTCTGCATAACTGGGGAGCTAAAGGTCTCCCCAGAAATCCGAGGACCCCCAGGAAATGTGGCCCGTCCTCTGGAGAGTCCTCTGTCTGTCCTGACTCTGCCTGTCTGTAGCCACCTCAACTTCCCTCACCCCCTCCCTAGGGTCCTTCATCACCGCCCTCCCTAGGACTCCCCTCACCCATCCCTGCCCTGTGGACCTTCATTTCCCAGAGACCCATTAGCCACAGCCAGCGCCTGGGGAGGGCTGAGGTTAGCGGCAGGGGAGCACTTTGCGAAGGAGAAAACCACTCGCAGCTGAGCACCAGGCATTAGTCCCGCTGAAGCTCACGGGCCAGACTCACCACAGGTAGTCTCTGGCTGCTGTGGTTTCGAATAAGACTCCAGCCACCTTATGTTTATTTATTCACTCAACAATTATCAGCAGTGCCCTGCTGTGAGCCCCTTCTAAGTGCAGCAAGACCATGGAACACAAAGCCAAGTCCTACTGTTGTGAGGCTTGCTTTCTAGAAAGGACAGAGACAATAAACAAACAAGCACATCATACTATGTCAGAATTAGAAAAAGCATTTAAAACATGAAAACAAGTCTCAAGTACAGCATTGTCTAACAAGCTGTCTAATTGTCATCTCATTTGATGGCTGGGCCATCAAATATGGTAGCCATTAGCCATTTAAATTTAATTTATTCATGTTATATTAATTAAAGGAGGTAAATGTATTTACCATAGTAAGCTATATATTTACATATATTGTAATGTATTGGTATGTGATGTTAAATTATACTGTATGTTAATATTAAATTATACACTACATTAGTATGTAAATAAATACGATCTATTAATTTTCACAATTTAAAGTTAAATTCTATTTCTTAATCTCACCAATCGCATGTTAAGAGCCAAACTGCAAGGTGGGGGTACAGGTCAGAGATAAAGTGCTTGCTTAGCGTGTACTGAGATCCTGGGAGGAAAGAAGAGAAAGAGAAGGAAGGAAGGTGGGAAGGAGGGAAAAAGGAAGTGGAAATGTCCT
Source organism: Petromus typicus (assembly GCA_004026965.1). NCBI lineage: Eukaryota > Metazoa > Chordata > Mammalia > Rodentia > Petromuridae > Petromus > Petromus typicus. The sequence continues at coordinate 40,473 of PVIR01007464.1, read as the reverse complement.
TTAGAGCAGGGGATGTCACACCAGATGGTACAGAGGGGGGCATCTTCCTCCTAGGGAAAGTCCCCTGACAGTGCTGTTCCAAGAGAGGGGCTGTGTTGACTTACTACTTACAATTGATTAGGGCTCTGTCTCTAAGATGTGAAACGGTTAAAGAAGATTGATAATCCGCAAGTGATTTTTGTCCAGCGGAGGGACAAACGATTTCTGCCTGGAAGAAAAGATAACCCCAAAGGTCACAGCTTTATTGTCCTGTAGGACGTGAACCAGTTTAGTGTGTAACCTGCCAACCTTTTCCTGCACTCTTTTCTCACTGATTACGAACATCAGCTTCTCTTCCCCACTTTGAGCCAGCTCTGTCATCTTGCTGATCCCCTCGCTAGTGAATCGAATAAATCACTGACATATCCAGCTAGATACTTGTATGAGAGTCATGTTTCTGACTCTGTGGAAATTATACTTTGACATTAGGCAATGATCAGTCCACAAAGACAATGTAAGCAGAGTGAGGAAGCAGAGTGCAGTTCTAGCTAAGCAGTTAGGGAGGGTCTTTCTGCGATGGTGACCTTCAAACAAAGACGAGGACAAGAAGGCGCAGGCCCTTGGGATGGCCATGGGGGTGCCTGTGGCAGCAGGCACAGAGCAGGTGGAAAAAGCAGGCCTGGAGGCCAGGACCAGGATCTTCTCTGGACAGGGTACTGTGATCTTGATAGGGGAGATAAAGAAGAGAAGGGGCATCAGCGAGTCTCGTAAGGTCTCAGAGTCTGCAGCCTCTAGACTGCATTGTGCAGGCGCAGGAAGATGTTACAGTGAGTCCATAGCTACTCCTCCCATTCTTCAGGAGGAGAGCTGGAATTATTCTTTGTGATCAGCTCTGCTGAGGATCCCACTGGTGGTGGAGGATGGGAGGGACCTTCCAAACCATGCTGAGTCCCAGAGGCTGCATTCCCACAGCAATGTGCCTGACAGTGGCCTCTCCTGCCGGCTTTCTGCTCTGTTGCCATCTTATCCAGAGCTTCCCCAGCCCCCAACCACTCCTGTGCCTCACCTAAAGGTTCTCAAAAAAGCTTCTCTAAAAAAAGCAGTCACTTTTTGTGAAAGAGTTCTCCAAAGGTTTTAAAACAACCTCGTTTCAAATGAGTGGTGTCTTATTCCAGATAGAACACAGAGTAGCGAGACTGGTGTTCCAGAGAACCAGTGTGGTTGCTAACACAAGTCCAAGGGTTGGGGCTGACAAAGAAATGAAGATAGAGGGGGCCAAGAGACTGAATAAAAATGGTGACAGGGGGCCGGGGATTTAGCTCAGTGGTTCCGGCGCCTGTTTTGCAAGCACAAGGGCCCTGGTTCGATCCCCAGTAACCACATACAATACTGGGCATGGACACTCATGCCCAGCAGCAATCAGTACCGTATACCACAGTGCCGGGAGTGGTGGCTCATGCCTGTAATCCCAGCACTCAGGAGGCAGAGGCAGGAGGATTGCTGTGATGTGAGTTTGAAGCTGAGCCAGCCTGAACTACCAAGCGAGACCCTGTCTCAAAAAACCTAAAAAAAAAAAGAAAAAGAAAATGGTGACAGTCCTTAAAGTCTCTACAAAGTAGAATATCAGGGTCAGAGGTCAGCTACATCCAAGAAGTGAGCTGGGACTGCTGAGGTTCCAGGGATGGGACGCCTCAAGGTACATATGGCTTCTGACACAAGGGTTCCTGTGCTTAAATCAGTTCAGCTACTTGTGATTTAGACAAACATAGCCCCTCTGTGGTGCAGTTGCGGCAAGCAGAAAGCAGGTGGAATAGGAGGCACTGACTTAGAAGGGTCACTGGGAGCATTATGCATATGTACAATTATCATTGGTCAATTAAACATTTAAATTTCTATTGAAAAGACTATCTTGGTACTGCGGAATTGAAGTGTGCTATAAGTGCAGAGGTGCCTGGGTAGGCCTGATAGGGGTAGATACGAAATATGCATTGAGTTACTGTTAACCACCAGAGGCAGGAAGTAACTGGGGGACAACTTTTAGAATGACCACCCCTACTAAGGCAACCTCTAAGGCCATCTGCCAGATTGAAATCCAAGCTACCATGAAGCCCCATACGCCTGCCAGCATTGCCGAATCCCAAAAGCTTCAACATATCCGCCTCTCAATCCCTAAGCCCTGAAAGAAGGACTCTACACTTCCGCCCAGGGCCGGGGTGAGGAGACCCAAGCCTTCTATATCAATCAAAGCTCTCTCTTTTCTGTTGGTGTCCACAATGGACATTTGCTTGGCCCCTGACTTGAACAGAAATCTTCTAGATATCTATCAGAGTTGGTAGGACCCAAAGAAGTCTTTAAGGTCATTGTGAGAAATGTTTCTCTGGGGCCGGGGATTTGGCTCAGTGGTTTCGGCGCCTGTCTTGCAAGTGCAAGGACCAGGGTTCGATCCCCGGTTAACCACATACCATACTGGGTGTGGCAACTCACACCGAACACCAGCCAGTACAATATACCACAGGGCCAGACGTGGAGGCTCATGCCTGTAATCCCAGCACTTGGGAGGCAGAGGCAGGAGGATTGCTGTGATGTGAGTTGGAGGCTGAGCTCAGGGCCAGCCTGAACCACAAAGCGAGATCCTGTCTCAAAAAAAAAAAGAAATGTTTCTCTGGCCTCACATGTATCCAGGAATAAGCAGATGTGCCAGGCACTCTAGGGAGATTGTTCCCAGGTAGACAAAGGGAAGGATGGCACTAGAGGGACAAAATTAAGGGACCTCAATCCTGCTGCCTCCTAGGAGCCTCTCACTTTTCCAGTCTGCTGCAACTTGAATCCATAGACTTAGATGCACTTCCCCCAGGGACACAGAGCAGTGATCTCACCCAGGCTGGTCACAGGATGAAGAGCCAGGTGGGGACAGCCTTCTGCTCCCCCCAGCTCACTCCTGCACAGTCCTGGACAGTATGTACACTTTCACTGACCACACACCACTCCCTTCCTCCCAGGACTTCCTCCCAGGAGGAAACAGTCCCTCCCAAGGATATGTCCATGTCACCATTCCTTCAGAGTCAGGAATCTCCTAGCCTCCATCTCTATCTGTAGCAATACCCTCCTTCTCATCTTTTTGTCTAGGAAGTGATACTTTCATTAATTTAGAATCTTTCTTTTTTGTGCTCTTCTATGTTGTTTGGCTTTATTATCAGGTATTAAAAATATAAAGATATTAATTTTATGAAGATTGCTACATTTTTACGGTGATCCATCCTTCAGGGTCCTAAAAGAGCTTCCTGAGTCCTTGGCAGCAAAGGCATACACCATCACTACTATCCAACTTAGCGTTATCACGTTATTTCTATCAACAAAAATACAATCACCAACATCCACGGAGAACACCTAACAACAACAGAAACACACACCCTAGCCATCAACTAATTCCCCAAACAATGACCGATTATCATCACTATATATAAGCACTATTACAACCACCAGCAAACATCAGTAGCACTCAACACCAAGAAAATTATCCCTACTACTAATTTCAGCCTCACCTCCCTACCACCACAGTACCACCCACTTATTCCTCTACCATTACCACTACTAAATGTGGCACCATGAATGATCTGTTGGTTGATTTGTTACATGAGTGAATGAAGAAATGTACAAATGATTAAGTAAAAGAATGACGAAAAAGAAACCTTAAATCCGAGCATGATGGCACACATCTATAATCCCATGGAAGATGAGGCAGGGAGATCTTGAGTGTGAGCCCAACCTGGGCAACTTAGTGAGATTCTGTCTCAAAATAAACAAAAAAGGGTTGGAAATATACCTCAGTGTGAAGGCCTTGGATTCAACGTCCAGTATCTAAATAAATAAATGGAGGGGAAAAAGTGTCCATGAAAATCAGCTCCACCACTTGACAATTTATGTATGATTTAAATCAGTCTGTATGTCTGAGGTTTGTCCTTTTGAACATCTCTTCCTTCTTGCTGACTTTATACATGCTGCCTTCTTCAGCCATTGTCTACCATTCCCCCCTAAAAAAAATCCCAGTCCTGGAGCAGCCTCCTGTAAGATAGTTCCCAGACAGCAGGCAAGGCCTTTCAACAAAGACGCTAAAAGTCTGGATCAGGGTTCCTGGCAAATGAAGGGGAAGTGAGCAGCCCTGCCGCTCAGCTTACTTCAGGGCCAGAAGGGGGCACCCTCCAAGCAGCTCTCAGTAGGAGCCTAATTTACAGAGGAAAGAGAAGGGCGCAGCAGGTTCCCTAATTTCAGTTCCTGGGTGTTTTTGAGGACTTTGGCTATTCCTACTACCTAAGAAACCTCAGTCCTCCCAACCTCCCTCCCTGCTATTCAGCATGCAGCCCGATACCCTGGTTTAGTGATGGGGAGCTGCTAATTCCAACTCTACCTTCTAGCTCCAGCTCTAACAGTGATTTTTTGCATTTCTGTCTCCCCATATGAGCAATGAGGAAGTTAAGCAACATGTATCTGGTGTCCTCCAGCTCTGATGGCACAGACTTAATGTTTACACCACTGGAGATTTCCGTGCTAATGGATCAATAGATGCGGTTAGTTTCCTTAGATAATCTATCTCCATCTTTGATGCTAGAGATGATCTCAGGCTGAGCATCCAGGAAGAGTTGGAGCCTTTTGTCTTTAAACCAAATGGGTGCCAGTAGTCAGAAATGTAAAGCTAAAGGATTTGTTGTCATCCCCGGCATCAGGGTGGTACGCAGCCGACGATCAGGTTTGCAGGAGGGTGAGCGCAGTCACCATGCAGACTCCCAGGAGTGTTTCAAGAACTATTCTTCCTTTAATGCAAAATACAGTCACTTTTATAGTAAATGATAGAGGGTGTAAACATACAAGTGGGGACAGTCGCAGATTGGCTGAAGCATGCACAGAGGCACAGAGACGGTCGTTGTAGATTGATTGAAGAGGCAGAGCTGCTTTTGGCTGAGGTGGAGTCATGATGAGGTGGAGTCACAATCAGCGAGCATGGTTGAACTTTAGTGAAAGCCTGGCTTTCACCTACAAGCTGGTCCAAGCCCTCAAGTAAAGACTTTCCCATCACCCCTAGCCAAACAGTGCCAGATCCCTGGCCAGGACCAGAGTCCCTGATGTCCCTGAACTATTTCTGCTGCCCCAGGAAACTGACCCTGACAGTCTTCTCCAAGCCCTACTTCATGCTTACAGAGTTGCTGTACCCCATGCACAGTCTGGGAGGCTGAAGCCTGAGTCCCCAATAAAGAAGTCTTTAGAAAAAGGCTCTGAGCCATGTCATCCTATGGGCCTGGAGACACACAGAGGACAACAAGTGCATTCATCTTTGAAGTATTTCCCAGGGCCCCACAAGGGAGGAGGAAGGAAGAAGGCAGGGAGCTGTTACTGTACTTTTACTGTACTTACCTCCATCTCTTTCTCTTTTTCTTTTCTGTGTGTGTGTGTGTATGTGTGCGTGCATGCATGAGCGCATCTGTCTCTACCTCTCTCTCTGTCTCTTTCACTCTTTGTCTCTTTCTGTGTGTCTCTGTCTCTGTCTCTCTGTCTCTGTCTCTCTGTCTCTCTTTCTCTGTCTCTCTTTCTCTCTCTCTCTGTCTCTGTCTCTGTCTCTCTCTCGCTCTCTGTTTCTGTGTCTGTCTGTCTCTCCACCAATCTACCCATCAATGATTTTACTCTTGGAATTTCAAAGATAAATACCAATTTCAAGGTCTCTTTAATCCATTTCTAGGAATATCCCAGATCATAAAATATCCACAAATACCCATAAAATATCCAAAAATACTTACAAAGACCCCTAACCTCTGGCAATGGGAGCTCCCAGGTCTGTGAGGCAGGGCTCTGGGTTTCTTTCTTTCTTTCTTTTTTAGGTTTTTTGAGACAGGGTCTCGCTTTGTGGTTCAGGTTGGCCCTGAGCTCAGCCTCCAACTCACATCACAGCAATCCTCCTGCCTCTGCCTCCCGAGTGCTGGGATTACAGGCGTGAGCCACCACGCCAGCACTTGGGTTTCTTTCTTGACTTGCTGCCCTGACTTGACTTGCTGGGTGATCTTGGTGGCCTATCAGGGAAACTGAGACATACAGATCTCAAGCACCAGCTCCAGCTCTATAGAACCGGAAGGATACAGATGCTTAGATTCCCCAGCCCATGAGAAGGAGCCCTGTCTGTGGGGATCATCTGCTGCTCTCTTCAGTGAACACTTGCTGAGGATTTCACTAAAGTTCTCCATGCCAGCAGGTGTCTGCTCCTTGATTAGGATCTGGCCCTAATCCTTGCTTCCTCCTGCTCCTTGTTAAAATGTGGCTGAGTGTGCAGTGGGTTTGGCAGCAGATGAACCCAACCACCCTTCAGGGAAATCTACCTACAATGGGTAGATTAGAAGAGGGTACTTCCAGGTAACTCAACTGGGAAGAGAGACAAAAGCCAAGAACCCAGAGAGAAGTCATCCCTTAGTCAGCATGTGTTTACTTAAGAGGCCAATGTGCCAAGCACCTGCTTGAGTCAGACTCTGCCTCTGCCTTTTGAATAATATGGCGAAGAAAGCCAACAAGCCTTCCCTCCTGAGTGGAGAGCCCTCAGTGAAAATGCAAAAGCACAGGATTTTCTTTGAGCAAGGAGATCCAGGAAGATGTCCGGGAAAGTTGCAGTTGATGTAAAGCCCTGTGGGTGAGTAAAGTTCCACTGGAGAAAGGAGTGCTGGAGAGACATGGGAGATAAAACAAGTCAAGGAATAAGGAATCATCCATTTAGGGGCACCACAGTGGAGCAATGTGGGGAGACCATGCTGTGGGGGCGGGGGCTTGTAAAGGAGGCTGCAGAGCTATCTTTTCTATGGGGCTCTGGAGAGTCCCTGAAGGATTCTCAAAGGGGGTGGCAACTGGAACTCAGGTGAATAAAGATCCCACCAGCCATCAGCATGAGGCTGGGATGAGCAGGAGAGGCTGTGGGCAGAGACTCCCAGCAAAGACTAAGAGAATGCAGAAGTCGGAGCTACGCCAACATCAGGAAAGATCTGTACATCAGCGCACACACCCTAGACTATAAGGCAGGAGGAGCAGCCAAGCAGAGTGAGTCAGACAGGAAATGAGCTCTGAATCAGACTTGGCAAAGCAGAAACTCATCTTAGAAGACAAGTCCATCTAGGTAGGAAAGAGAAGAAAACATCTCACAAGAGACTAGAGAGACAAAAAACTATACACCAAGGCAGACAGGGGCCTTAAGATGGTTCCGTTCTTCATTCTCAATGCTCAAATGGGGAAACTGAAGTCTAAACCACAAGCTAGGTTCCCTGCTCAGTACAAGGTAAAACTCAAGAGTTCCTGCCTCCAAATTCTGGAGTTCACTCCCTCCACATCTTCCAGCCTAGTGTGTGGCTCTATCTTACCAGGAGAAAGATTCAAAGCCACAGAAACCACAGGAAGTGTTTGGAATCTGAGCGTCTATGAAGGCCAAACGTAGAGGCCAGGGGTCTGGGCCACACAGGCAGGGTGCTGCTGCTCAGAGTCCAAAGAGACCCAACTGTGACAAGGGCAAAGAAGGTGAAATCAATAGGTAGGAAAAGTGATATTTTGAAAGAAATGTTAGCAGGACCAAGAGAATCATGCTGCAAGATGAAAGAAGGCAAGACTGATATGAACAAGTTCTGGTGATACTGGAGCCATCTGAGATGTCATGGTCATGAGCAAGCAAGTTCTGGAGAAAAGAGCCCATAGTGAAGAATCTGGGGGGCTGGAGGTAGCAGAAGACAGAAAGATCTTGTCTGTAGTGAAATTGTGAGCTTGGCTTAGATAGGCTGCGTTTGGAGCAATGGCAGGACCACACTGGTTGCTACTTTTGAGATCTTATTTCATCATGAACACAGGGAGTCTCCCTTGAAGCTTTTTTTTTTTTTTTTTTTTTTTTTTAGGTTTTTTGAGACAGTGTCTCACTTTGTGGTTCAGGCTGGCCCTGAGCTCAGCCTCAATCTCACATCACAGCAATCCTCCTGCCTCTGCCTCCCAAGTGCTGGGATTATAGGTGTGAGCCAACACACCCGGCACTGTGGTATGTGGTACTGGTTGCTGCTGGGCGTGAGTCTCCACGCCCAGTATGGTATGCGGTTACCGGGGAATTGAACCCGGGTCATTGTGCTTGCAAGACAGGCGCTGGAACCACTGAGCTAACTCCCCGGCCCCTCCCTTGAAGCTTTAAAAATATTTCTCAAAAACATACTGTTCATTAGCCTTACTGAATAGATGAATAAACTGAGGAAGAGAGCTGTGCATTAATTTTTTCCTGGCTTTACAGTTTATAAATGTCCAAGCCAGACTTCAGCCCATGTCTCCCTGGCCCCAAAGCCCACTCTTGTTATTACTTGCTCTCCATTACTAAGGAGGGTGCAAGGAGTAATTCCAGGCAAACACATGCAAGTAGAGAGAAGAAAGAGGAGAACTGTGAGTGCGTGGCAAACTCAGAGCTACATCTTGAGCTCAGGGGGAGTCAGAAAGGAGCAGGCAAAGGCAGACCAACAAAGAATTTTTGTTACAAAAGCCAAAATTGTAGAAACTTTGAAGCCAAGTCAAGGTAAGTCTCTGAGTCTGTTCAAAGTGTCTTGTGAACCAAAAGATGGGCTGATTACAGTAAACACATAAGAGACTTGAGCAACAAGATATCCCATGTTTACAGGTACCCAGCCACCTGGGAGACTCAAAGGACAGTCAGAGAGAAGGCAACACCTCTGGTTGTGATGGGGTTAGAACAACCAAACATATATGAAAACATATCTGGAAAACATGTCTTTTTATTTTTTTCCAGACAGGGTCTCACTTTTGTGGTTCAGGCTGGCCCTGAGCTCAGCCTCAAACTCACATCACAGCAATCCTCCTGCCTCTGCCTCCCGAGTGCTGGGATTACAGGCGTGAGCCACCACGCCCAGCACTGTGGTATGTGAGACTGCTGCTGGGTGTGAGTCTCCACTCCCAGTATTATATGTGGTTACCGAGGGATCGAACCTGGGCCTTTGCGCTTGCAAGACAGGCGCCAAAACCACCGAGCTAACTCCCTGGCCCTGGAAAACATGTCTGAATCAACAGAAAAGTAGACGAAGTAGACATCAATAAATTTAAACACGTTTGTGCCCCCAAAACACTATCAAGAGAATATGACGAGCCAGAAGACAGGAGGAAATGTGTGAAAATCTGATAAAATTCTAGTGTTCTGAATATTTAGGGAAATTTTTAAATCAACAGTAAAAAGATAGTATCCCAGCTACAAAGTGGTAAAAGGATGTAGAGAAAAAGAAGATATACAAATTTTTTTTCTAGGTTTGTTTTTTGTTTTGTTTTGTTTTGGTTTTTTTTGTTTTTTTTTTTGAGACAGGGTCTCACTTTGTAGTTCAGGCTGGCCCTGAGCTCAGCCTCAAACTCATATAACAGCAATCCTCCTGCCTCTGCCTCCCAAGTGCTGGGATTACAGGCATGAGCCACTATGCCTAGCACTATGGCATGTGGTACTGATTGCTGCTGGGTTTGAGTTTCCATGCCCAGTATTGTATGTGGTTACCAGAGATCACACCCAAGTCCTTGCATATGTAAGACAGGTGTCGGAACCACCGAGCTAAATCTCTGGCCCTTTTCTAGTTTTTTGAGACAAGGTCTCGCTTTGTCATTCAGGCTGGCCGTGAGCTCACTGTGGTAGCACAAGCAAGCCTCAATCTCACAGTAACCCTCCTGCCTCTGCCTCCCAAGTGCTTGGATTACAGGCATAGGCCAACACACCCAACACTGTGGTAAGTGGTTACCAGAGATCGAACTTGGGACCTTGTGCTTGCCAGGCAGACTGGAACCACTGAGCTAAATCCTCAGTCCAAAGACATACAAATTTCCAATAAGCATATGACATGTTACTCAATAATATTAGTCATTAGGAAAATGTAAATCAAAACCACAATGAGATATTGCCTCATTCCCACTAGGACGGCTATAATCAAAAGAAAAGCCAGTAACAAGGGTAATTGAGGATGTGGAGAAAGTAGGACTCATACACTGTTGATTGGAATGTAAAAATGGTATAATCACTTTAGAAAACAGTTTGGCAGTTTCCCAAAAAGTTAAATACAGAGTATAATCTAGATTCTTCACGCATAGGTATATACCCAAGAAAATTTAAAACATGCTCAAATAAAATTTTTACACTAATGTTTATAGCAACATTATTCATAGTAGCCAACAAGTAGAAATAATCCAAATATCCGTCAGCTGATGAACAGATAAACAAAATGTGGTACATCCATATAAGGCAAAGTTATTTGTTCATAAAAAAGGAATGAAGTGCTGACTTAAGCTACAACATGGATAAATCTTGAAAATATAAAGAAGCCAGACACAAAAGGTACTGTACTGTGATTTCACTATTGAAATATCCATATTAGCAAACCCACAGAGATAGAAAGTAGATTAGTGACTGATTGCCAGGATCTGTACAGGAGGGGAACAAGTGGCTGTTTAAAAGGTATGAGGTCTCCTTGGAGGTGTTCTGGAATGTTCTGGAACTAATGGTGAGAATTACACTCTTGTAAATACACTAAAAACCACTGAACTGTGTATTTTAAATGGTGAATTTCATGGTACATCAATTATATCTCAATAAAAGAGAGAGAACAGGTAGAATTTTTGGATGTAAATATTGAATGACTTTTTAATCCTTTGGAGAACCTGTTTAAATTATCTGAAAAAAACTATATTTTATTCAGCTTTAAATTCTTTTGAACTTATTACTCAGAGGGCTAGCTTATGTTGCATGTTTTACTACCTACTTATAAATTTATATATTAATAATAGCTAGATTTATAGAGAAATGTCTGAAAAGTTGTTATCTCAAATATTAACTGTGGCTGCCTGTAGGAGATAGTATCTTCTGTGATTTTAAATTTATTCTTTATGTTTTTATTTATTCACTTTTGTATGTGTATTTATCAACTTTACAATCTGTAAAATCTATAAAGCTCTTTGTTTTTGCAAAAACAATTTAATTGAGAAAACACAGATAGATAATCTTAAAATTCTTTCTACTTACATGAAACCAATGTCATTTCACTAGTTGCTCCCAAGAGGGAAGCAACTGCCCAATTAGCAGAGTGATCACAACTCAGTTATTTTCTAAACACTGAATGAGGCCCTGCATGAGACGTGCTGCATGGGAGGCAGAGACATTTAGGGGATGGATCTTGCATCTCAGGTTTTTGATGTAGGAAAGGCTCTCAGATGTGTAAGCAAACAACTGAAAGCACGGTAGAACATGAAAGTCTGGAACAGAGGCCCCTGTAAGACACTGTAGAGTCCCCCAGGATGCTGTGATATGCCGCGGTGGGATTCAGCTTGGCCTTGGAATCACATCAGGCTTCAGATCTCTTTCTGGGGAAAGCAGCCAGAATGGACGAGACCCAAAGCAATAGATGAGGTGTTTCTGAGCGGGATCCCCACACCCAGCCGCAGCCTCCCTGAGCCCCCAATCTTCACTGTTGCTCACCTGCTGCCCACCTCCTTCATCACCACGCTCCTGATGCTTTCTCTCACAATAGTTCCCTCGCCCTTCTAGGAAGGATCTAGGATAGAAAAAGCTGAGTTGAAGGCTTCTCACTGCGTGTGGAGCGTTGCCTATTGTCACGCTCTACACCTCACATTGTAGTGATTTGTTTGGGTGCTTTTCTCTTCCACCAGACAGTGCACTCAGGTGAAGAAAGGCTGAGGCCTGCACAGAGTATGGGGCTCAGGATGATCTTACCTGAATGGAGCAGACGCCATAGCTGGGACACACAAAGCAGGTATGGAGCCTACCGCTCTGCGCTGTGGGCCGTTTCCCTTCTCAGCCCTCCTGACTCTGACTTGGGCCAGTGCTATTGGCCTGGTCTGTTACAGCTTCCCACCCCCTACATGGGTCACTGGCCCAAAGCTCCAAACCTGGCCGCTCCATCTCTGGTGCAACTTGGAGAAAGCATTTTTTTCCAATACAAGGAATGAAGCTGACAATGGCCATGTGCCTCACCAAGAGGAGGAAATCTGTGTTCAGAAGACGATGAAGCCATCATCCAAGATGAGAAGGTGGGGTGGGATGAGGTGATATGAGTTGTTGACAGTTTGGGGGGCCCTAGTTGCAGCTTTCTGGGTTGGTTCAATTCTGTGTTCTATGCATGGACTTCTCACTTACATAAGCACACAAGCTTATGTAAGCTAACGGGCCCTTAAGTTTGTCACTGATAACAAAGACATCCCTGTCTGGTGCTGGGATCCTCTGTAAGAGGTTGGGCTGGAAAGATCAACTGCAGCCAGATTAAGGAAAATTCTAAATATCACTCTAGAGCACTGAAGTTTGTGCTGTAGTTGTGGCAATAGATAATCAGAGCCTCGGGAATAAATGTCAACATAGTGTGAGTTCTGAGCTAGAGGGGGAGGGAGGTAGGACCAGAGGCCAGTTGGAAATGCGAACTAAAGCCACCCCATATATCACAGAGGTCAAGGAGAAGGAAGATTGAATAAAACCCTGATTTTGTTATGTGGGAAAGAGCACCAAAGCTGTGATAAATAGAAAAGTAAAGGAGAAAGGTGGGCATGTTGAATAAATAGGCATTTTTGAAACACTGCAAACAGCTCTGTGTACAGACATTAGTCACTGATACAAATGGGATCTCAGGGGTTTTATAAACAAGCAAGCCGTTGCCAACACTCGCATCTGGCAGATGATACATCCATCATCTGTAAATACTTCACATAGCATCGATTACCCTGATCAATTTTAGGCATCTATCATTTTCCAGGCCTGCAACCCAGGATAGGGAAGTTACAAAGAAATAGAATGTTCTGATCATTCTATGGCCCTGGCTCATAGGAAAACAGCAAATAAATCTGTGGTAGATTTCAACGTGCAAAGAAAAAATCGCTAGTTTGTTTCTCCTTAGAATTATTTCTTCAATCAGATCAAGAAGCAATTCACTACGAAGGCCATCTTCTTAGAAGAGGGAAAGGTCAATAATGATACAGAAGAAATACAGGTGAGAAATGCTTCAAAGTGGGAACTGCCCTTGTCAAATCTGATAGTACAGTATAAGATCAGCCTAAGAAGAGAAAGTAAGACAGCAAAGTGGAAACAGGTCAAAAACTTAGGTTTTCTCTTATAAACAAACAGCAATCATAAGTTTTTAAGCTGGAAAAAAACATGGTAAGAATGGGCTTCAGAAGAAGCTTTTTCTGGGCAGGCATGGAAGGCAATCCAGTTCCAGATGTGCAAGTCCACAGAGCAGTGGCTGTGGCCCTTCCATGAAACAGGAGGAAAGACAGGAATGTACTGAGAAATAAGCTGGAAATTCTTGAATTCTTAATATTGCCCAGCACTATTCTGACCATTCAGTCCCTCAAAACAGTGCTGGAGAGCAACTACGAGTAACCTCAAATTTACAAATGATGGGAAAGAGGCTCAGAAAGGTTAAACAGCTTGCCTGAGGCCGCACAAATATTTTGGACACAATTTTTTTTTTTAATGTGAGACACCACTGCTGAAGTATATTGTTTATTACTTGCAGCTTCATTGGTAGGAACTGAGGCTGAGAGCTTTTTTTTTTTTTTTTTTTGAGTCAGTGTCTCGCTTTTTGTAGTTCAGGCTAGCCCTGAGCTCAGCCTTGAACTCACAGCAATCCTTTTGCCTCTGCCTCCCAAGTGCCTCTGCCTCCCAAGTGCCTCTACCTCCCAAGTGCCTCCCAGCACTGTGGTATGTGTTACTGACTTCTGGTGGGCGTGAGTCTCCAGGCCCAGCATTGTTGTATGTGGTTACTGAGGATCGAACCTGAACACTTGCACTTGCAAGGCAGGCGCCAGAACCACTGAGCTAAATCCTTGGCCAGACGCTGAGAGATTTTTAAGTATTGTACATGGACACTTCCTCAGGTAGTAAGGGTCCAAGTCTGTTGGTGTCCCATCTCCCTGGCCAGAGTACCCTGGCTAGTGAATTTTTTTTTTTTTTTTTTTAGGTTTTTTGAGACAGGGTCTCGCTTTGTGGTTCAGGCTGGCCCTGAGCTCAGCCTCAAACTCACATCACAATCCTCCTGCCTCTGCCTCCCGAGTGCTGGGATTACAGCGTGAGCCACCACGCCTGGCACTGTGGTATGTGGTACTGGTTGCTGCTGGGTGTGGGTCTCTACACCCAGTATTGTTATGTGGTTACCGGGGAATCGAACCCGGGTCCTTGCGCTTGCAAGACAGGCACCAGAACCACTGAGCTAACTCCCCGGCCCCCCCTGGCTAGTGAATCTTTGTTCCGTACATCACTCTCCTTCAGGTTCATTGTTGAACCAACATCTTATTAGTGCTGTTTGTCTTATTGATTTTTGTCTGCATTTACAGAGCTGGGGATTGAACCCAGGGCCTCATGCCTGCTAGGTTCTCCCACTGAGCTGCTCTCCCATCCACCCGCCTTGAGTACATCTTAAAGAAACCTTAGGAAGGTCCTGGGAGAGGATATGCTATGGGCATGAACTTCTCAGAGCCTAGGAAAGACTTCCTCCCCTCCAGGAGAAGCTCAGCACCTTTAAACATAATTCCTCTGGATCTCCTAAAGCCCAGGTCTCTGTGGGGCAGCCCCAGCCTGTCACGATAATTTCTGAAGCCACTGCCTTGAAGGCTCACAAATCCTCTGTTCATGCTCAGACATATAAATTGCATTAGCTCTGTGCATCGAGTGGTGTGATTTCTGAAAGCTCTAAGCTCAACTGCACACACGTGAGCACACTCAGACCTGGCCCCTCCAAGGGACTCAACTGAGAGGGCTGGGCCTCTTCAGGCCTCTGTAGAGTGTCAGAAAGGGGGCCCATTTTCCCAGTAAGAGAGTCCAGAGCATGGGCAAGATGGAGCCCCAGTGCCAGTGGGTACACTCATGTACCCTCCACATCACTGTGGCTGGAATTAACAGGTTTGCTCAGGCGGCTGGGCAGAGAGCTGCTGGGGAGTAGAGAGAATGTCTTTTCCTGCAAGCAGCCCAGAGGCCCCTTTGGTGCTGCCAGCTAGCAGTTTATTAGTATTTCAATAAATACCATATTTTTCCATCCGTCCACATTTATCTTGAGCCCCGTCTGTTTCCTGTTCTGGCTAAATTCTGAAGAGCTCAATGGGAATTGCAAACAGCCTCTAGTTTCAGGGCCTTGGTCTCCATGCAGATCACAGGCAGCAAACAGATGAAGACCTAAGGGCACTGGGCAGGTTCAGAGGCACACAGACCCGGGTTTAAATCAGCCCCCATGTTCTCTAGCTATGTGGCTTTGGGCGAGTCATTTAAAGAATGAAATCTTGGTATCTTGGTCTGTGAGCTTATTCAGCAGGGGTGGTGTATGGGAAGCAGTGCTAGTACCTATGATAGGGTGGATGTGACGACTTCCAGAAAGAGGCAGCATCTACAAATATGACAGCTGTAAATTATATAGATTTTGACATATAAAAAATCCAGGACAAGTCACTGCTCCAGATTTCAGAACAGTTGAATGGAAGGATAAGTAGGTATAACACAGGGCAGTTAAAAAAGAAAAACTAAGCCAGGTGTGGTACATTCCTATAACTCAATACTCAGGGAGGCTGAGACAGGAGGAACATAAATTCAAGTCTTACCTAGGCAACTTAGCCAGACTCTGTCAAAGTAAGAACACAACATAAAATTTAAAAAGTTAAGCATGTAGCTCAGTGGTAGAATGAACCTGGGTTTGAACCCAAGCACCACCAAAAATAAAATAGTGAAATTGTTCTGTACGACACAGTGGTAATAGATACAGGATTTTACACATGTATCAAAACCCATAAAAGGTACAATAGAAAGACTGCAGGCTAAATGTAAGTTTCAGATGTGATAACAATATATCTGTATTGATTCATCAATTGTAACAAATGGAACACATAATAAAAGATATAAATAACAGAAAAACGGTGTTGAAAGGATAAAATCAGCAAATTTATCTACTTCCCAATTAATCCATAACACTAAAACTACTCATAAAAAAATAAAGCCGAGCTTGGAAAGAGAAAAATGTAAGATAGAGAGACCAGTGTAAACAAAGGTGGGGAGAGCACTGGAAAACGGAGGCTAGCGCCTCTTGTGTCTAGGAGGACCATGAGCCACAAAGATGTGTGTGCATTATTCTGAGACTAGTAGATGGTAAATATTTGAACAAGGTGCTAACCTGATGGGTCAGGCTGTATTTAGATAGACTCGAAGATGTAAGAGGGGCCAGGAAGGAAACGAAAGTCTGAATTAACACAGCAGGAATCGGCTGGAAGAAAGAGCCCAGTTGCCAGAGAGATCCCGAAGTTGTCCTGCTCAGGACTGCACAGGTGAGTGCTGAATTGTGGACTGCTGTGGGTGGGAGCGGGAGAGGAGCCAGGGAAGGCTGAGGTCTCTGGCTTCCCAGCTCAGTGGGTGGCGGGGCCATTCTTTCAGAGATCTGGAATGAAGAAAGAGCAGATCTGAAGACACGATGACCGAGCTAGCTGCAACATGTTTTAAGAGCACATCTTTGCAGATGTTGGGCAAAACCCTTCCTGGAATTCTGCCGAACCTGGCCCTCTAGGACTGGGGGATCACTGCCCACAGATATGGGTGCAAGCTTGCATGTGTGGGTGCTGAGCCTATGACAAGGTCTTCCCAGGGCTGAGCAGAGGATGCCTCTTGGAAGCTTCTCCACCAGACTTCAGGGACCAACCTGGCTGCTAGGGGAGTTATTATAAAGCTAGGGGAGTTGAGGCCTGGAAGAAGCTGCCACTGCCACTGAGGGCCACAAGCCAGCCTTCTCCTACCAGCCAAAGGCTTTCAACACCGCACAGCCAGCCCTTCCAGCAGCTCGCTGTGTGAGCTTCCACCTCTCCAGAAACACGACCTCACTGCTGCCAAGCCTGAAGCCCTACCCAGAGGCTGACACGGGTCTGCTGTGCTTACGTGGCACCCTTATCTCATTAAGTGCTTGGCCTTTTAGAGAAGATATGTTTAAAATCCTAGGGACAGGTGGTGTCACCAACCACAGCAGTGACCCAGAAGACAAAAGTCACTGTTACTTCTCCTTCACAGTCAGTTCATTTTGATTCATCAAATACTAATAGAGTTTTTAATGAAGTGATCCAAAGTGACATCAGCAAAATGTCAGAAGGACTCAGAAACTCTGTGCCACACAACCAGTGAAAACATTGCCCCAAGTTTTCAGAATCAACTTTTTCCAAACTCTGAAAATAAACAGAGGGCTTCTAGGACTCTGGGAGGTATGCATTTAAGAAAGCATGTGCCTGGGCCAGGGTACGAAGCTCAGTGCCATGGCACTTGCCTTGCAAGAGCAGGGTCCTAAATTTGGTCCCTAGTACTGTAAAAGAAAAAGAAAGAAGACGGGCCAGAGATATAGCTCAGTGGTTCCGGCGCCTGTCTTACAAGCGCAAGGGCCCGGGTTCGATCCCCGGTAACCACATAACAATACTGGGTATGGAGACTCACGCCCAGCAGCAGCCAGTACCAGATACCACAGTACCGGGCGTGGTGGCTCATGCCTGTAATCCCAGCATTCGGGAGGCAGAGGCAGGAGGATTGCTGTGATATGAGTTTGAGGCTGAGCTCAGGGCCAGCCTGAACCACAAAGTGAGACCCTGTCTCAAAAAACCTAAAAAAAAAAAAAGAAAGAAGAAAGAAAAAAAGAAGACAAACTTGTCCATTCAAAGGGCTATGCATGAATATTCATAGCAAGAATATTTCATAATAGCCCAAAAGTGCAGACAAACCAAATGTCCATCAACTGATGAAAAAATAAATATGGTAAATTCATACACTGGAAAATTACTCTGCCATAACAAGGAATGAAGTACTGATACAAGATGTAACCTTGCAAACAGTATGATAGGTAAAAGAAGCCAGACACAAAGAACTATTAGATGTATGACTCTATTTATGTTTTCCTGGTCTCTGTGACAACCTCTCCTATGCACTGAAGCTCACTGGCCCCTGCTCTGACCTTGCACTTGTCCCTCTACCTGAGACACCGTACAACACACCTTTTCCCACACATCCTCAGCCCCTCTGCCTTCCCTGCCTCTTCACACCAGTGCACCCTGTACTCACTGTTTAATCCCTGTCCCTGTTTTTTCTCCTTGTTGATCTAGAAGACAAACTCCATGAAGACTGAGCTGTGTATCTTGCTCACTCTTGGCACAAGATTATTTCTGAATAGTGACAACATGGCTTGTCATCATCTGAAATACCATATTTTCTCATATTCTCTTCTAGTGCTTGCTATTTGCCTGTAGGGAAAGACATTTACTCTGATAGGTCCTGGAGAGAGGATCTTTTTTTTTTTTTTTTTTTTTGAGGCAGGGTCTACCTTGTACAGGTCACTATGTTGTCCATGCAAACTTGCAAATTCAAGGCAATCCTGCCTCAGCCTCCTGAATGCTGACGAATACCGCCCCCCACGCATGGACAGGATGTTTTGAACCCGCTGAAGGAAGTATGATGATGTTTTTCTGTTTACACATGAAAGATTGGGGAGTGTACTTACCCAAAAGTGAAATATCCTTTTTTTTTTTTTGAGACAAGGTTTCACATTTTGTAGTTCAATCTGGTCCTGAGCTCAGCCTTGAACTCACCGCAGTCCTCCTGCCTCTGCCTCCCAAGTGCCTCCCAGCACTGTGGTTTGTGGTTCTGATTGCTGGTGGGTGTGAGTCTCCACACATGGCATTGTTGTGTGTGGTTACCGGGGATCAAATCCAGGCCCTTGCACTTGCAATGCAGGTGCCAGAACCATTGAGCTAAATCCCCAGCCCCCAAAGTGAAATATTTTGATTCCTCGTTGGAATGTTTCCAAGTAGTCAAGTCCTGTTGGCCACATTAGTACTTTAAAAGGACCAATAGAAACTACTGGTTTATAGAAGCCTCATCTCCCTATAGAAGAACATTTTTTGCCCACCTGTGGACACAGCCCTGTAGGGGAGGCACCAGGAACGCTTGACTTCACAGACTAGGAAGAGCTGCTCTCAAGTGTGGGCCGAAGATCCTCTGGGTGTCTTCCAGATTTGCCTTAGCTGAATTGAACCTTTCCCTAACCCATACTTCTGTGAGCCTTCTTAGGCAAACATTTTCACAACGTGAACCTGCTGATGACAGGCACTATGTTTCCCACAAACACCAAAAATTCTCTTCTATACATATTTCCATGGTTTTTGCACTCATTTGTTTCTTTCCCTAGCTATATCCTTAAAAGTAAAGTTATTCAGTTTAAAAGTAAAAATACTTTGGGCCAGGGATATAGCTCAGTGGTTCCAGTGCCTGTCTTGCAAGCACAAGGACCCGGGTTCATCCCCTGGTAACCACATAACAATACTGGGCATGGAGACTCATGCCCAGCAGCAATCAGAACCACATACCACAGTGCGGGGCATGGTGGCTCACGCCTGTAATCCCACCATTCGGAAGGCAGAGGCAGGAGGATTGCTGTGATGTGAATTGGAGGCTGAGCTCAGGACCAGTTTGAACTACAAACCAAGACTCTGTCTCAAAAAAAAAATACTTTATAGTTTGAAACATATTATCTGATTGTCCTCAAAAAAAGGTAGACAACCAATTTCTGCCCTCTCCAGTAGAATGTGAAGTCTGACTTTGTTTTGTTTTTGAGATAAGTTGTCTCTATGTTTCCCAGGCTGGTCTCAAACCTGTGTTCTCTAGTAATCTTCCTGCCTCAGGCTCCTGAGAAGCTGAACTACAGGTACTTCACCACACCCAGCTAGTCCTGTCTTCAAAGGCATCTCCTGAGAGCTTTTTAGTCCCAAATTCCACCTTCCTATATTCACTTTTCTGGAAGATGAATGTATACTCCTCTATTGCTGGAGAATCTTGGCAGAGCAGGAGCCAGCCTTGAGAACAGTGTCAGTGACAGCTGAGAGGAGTCTTCACTTCCCAGGCAATTAGCCAGTGTCCTCGACAGCCACTGCCCTGGCCCGAGCATCCCAAACTGTGGCCGCTCTGCGCCCGAATTACAGGTGACAGGAAGCAGCCTTCGTGTAAGTCCCTGAGACACTCCAGATTCTTCCACAGAGCTGCCTGGGGAAGCACTGTGCCAGGTTGGGAGCAGTCACGCCAAGCTGTCTTCAAACTGTTCTCTCCGGGCCCTTCTCTGTCTCTCCTCACGCCCCCTTCTGCTAGTCAAAGTCACGCGTATTCTTCATAAAATAAAAAAGGCATAATTAAACAAGAAGAGAGCATTGTTCCCCTCCAACCAAGGGACAGAGACTTGAAAGAAGGAAACAAGGGAGGAAGCATGCAGTGAGACTGAAGAGCTCCCCACCCTGGGCCAGAACGGACCCCAGTGGGTAGAACACGTGCCTGGCATGTGGGAGGCCCTAGGTGCCATGGCCAGCCAGACCCCCACCACACCCCCCAGAAGAAGAGCTTCCATGTTGCTGGTGAGAATGAGAAGGGCCATTGGACACCCACAGCCATAGAAATGTAGACACAGCAGTTCTGCCCACCAGCACCTAGATGTCATCAGAGGTTTTCTATACAAAGATGTCCATTCTAGCATTATTCATAGTAGCAACACATCTAGACTGTACAAAAACAACCAAGGATAGAGAAGTGTTACCAGAATGCTGAATACCCCTAAATATCATATTTTAAAATATTTAATAACAAAAAAAGATTCTTGATGAGTAAGATAAAAAAAAAAAAACCATGGCCAAACTGGACCCATGTGTTGGTCGACTTTCCATTTCTGTAACAGACACCAGAGATAAGTCAACTCCTATAAGGAAAAGATTTCTTTGGTCTCACTGTTTTGGAGTTTCCATCTATGATGGGGAGAATCCAAGTTTTAGGCCTCTGAGTGGGCAATAGCACATTATGACAGGAAAAGTATTCGCCCCAGGTAGGGAAAGTGAAAGAAAGAGATCAGGATCCCACAGTCCTTAAAAGCAGAGGCTGCCTGGGGACCTCAGATACTCACAAGGCCCCAGTAGCACCACACTGGGGACCCAGAATTTAACAATAGGCTTTGGGGGAACATTCAAGATCTGAACTCTGGCAATGTACAATAATTTCAATGTTGTTAAACATGGTGAGAAGCCTGGAAGGATGATTGCTAAAATATTCACAGTGGTTCCTCTGTTCAAATACTTACAGTGGTTACTCATCTGTTCTTATAGTTATCTTCTTCATCCTTTTATGTGTTTCTCAAGTTTTCTTTTAGGAGTACGTACTATTTTTAAAATTTAAAAATTATATTAAAGCTAAAAATCCTATTATTTTTCAAGACTCAGTTTAAATTCTTTTTTGTCCTGGAAAACCTCTCACATGGATATGATAAGTGTTATAGTGTTAACCTAATGCATATCCCCACTTTCCATCGTCCATCCCTTGGCATCGATCTTGTGACTTAATGTCCCTTTCTTAGGTGTCCTGATAAGAGCAGACAGAGCTGTGTCCTCCTGCCCGAAACAGCCCAGCTACTTAGGGAGGCTAAGGCAGGAAGATGGAGAGTTAGTTCAAAGCCAGACTGGGCAACTTAATAAAACCCTGTCTCAGAAAATAAAGACAAGTTCCTATGACTGTAGGTCTGGTCACAGAACACTGGCTATGATGGCACTTCTTTAGCAGCACTCATGCCAACTTGTCTGACACTCAAGTTACTTTTAAGTGTCTGTCCCACTCACTACCCTCTCCCAAACAGGGACCAGACAGACAGGGACAAATCTCCCATTTTCTAGTGCTGAGTGTAGTGAATGCTTTTTGAATTTGTTAAATGCAATAAATTAGAGCAATCAGGAAATAAGAAATCCTATTTGTATATAAAACACGCAGGTCAATGAAATTCATAGCCTAAGACGAAAGGATGCAGATGCCAGGTGTGGTGGCACACGCCTGGAACTCCACAAATGCCAGCACCGTGTGCACACTTGTCTCAGGCCTGTGTCTCCTGTCCCAGAAAGCCAGATGCGTCTTGTTTGTGTCTGGTCTCCAGCACCTGGCACCGAGCTCAGCGCTATCACAAACCACATGAAGGAAAGGAGAGAGATGACATGGAAGAGATCTGCTATCTGGTAGGCATTTCTCCCATTTCCATCTCTCCCCAGATCCAGAGCTGATCCATCCAACTCGCTGAATTCAAGCTGGTGATGTGGCACCAGAATTTCAGTGCCAACCAGCACCCAGAGAGGCTCAGTGGTACACAGAATGCACAGCGTGCTTGCTATAGAGTGAAGTCCAGAGTGCCAGCTCCTAGCTCCTGATAAGGACTCCAAGAGCCTGTGGGGGATGGGAACAGGTGCAGCTGGACTCCGTCTTCCCTCCGTCCAAGTCTCTTTAGAGGACCAGCGCTGAGATGATAGACAGGAGACCCGCTGATATGACATGGGCCAGAGATCCTGAGCTGCTATCCACTTAGATCCAGCTCAGTGCAAGAACACTGGTCCCTGAAATCTTTTTAATTTTTTTCTTTCTTCCTTTTCTCTTGCTTGTACTAGAAATTGAACTCAGGTCCTTTGTGTTGAACTAGGTCCCCAGCCTTTTTCTGTTTTCTATTTTGAGACAGGGTCTCAAGTAGTTGCTAAGTTGCTGAGCAGCTCAAACTGGGCGAGAACTTGCCATCTCCCTTTCTGTCTCCCAGTGCTGGGATTGCAGGTGTACCCCATCTTGCATTTGTATACTACATTGCTATTCACAAAAATCTTTGACTTTTGCTCTCCTCACTTCTTCTCTTCTTCCCTTCTTCTCTTTCTCTCTGTCTTCTCTCATCTTCCTCTTGGTCTCCCTCCCTCCCACTCTCTCTCTCTCTCTCTCTCTCTCTCTCTCTCTCTCCCTTCTCCTCTGTCTCTCCCTCTGCCCTCTTCTTCCCTGTCTCTCTTCCTCACAGAAATCCTGCGAGGAGAGGTGAGCAGCCAGTCAGCAGCATATCACAGAGGAGAAAACTGAGACCTGGACAGAGAGGTGTGTCACCTTGCCCAGCCTGTTGCAGCTGGCCAGTGAGAGTCGTGCCTGGGGGCCCGGCCTTCTTTGTCCTGGTCCAGAGCTCTTTGGGTCTTTCTCACACCTGACCAGGACACTCCAATCCTTGTTTCTTTTCATGCTTTATACTATCTCATAGCACCTCAGAGATTTAGGGATTCCATAAACAGCAGGGAGGAGCTGTAGGGGTGATGACTGTGTTGGAGAGGTCTCCCCATAACTCCTAACTGAGCCAGGCCCCACTTTCCATCACTCATCCCATAGCCTAGATCTTGCGACTTAATGTCCCTTTCTTAGTTGTTCTGATGAGAGCAGAGAGATCTGCGTCCTTCTGTCAGAAACAGCCACAGCAACAAGTGGGCAAGGCGGGAGGTGCTGACGGGATGAAGCCCGGGAGTCCCGGACAGTGAAAAGGAAGGAAAGCACAAGTGATTCTCATGGAGAAGTTTGGGCTGTGAGAGAAGAGGGGAGTGGGGATCTGAACTGTAAAAGAGTCTGGTACATACATGGTCCAGGGAAATCAAAGAAAGACGCTGGGAAACGCCCAGCTCAGGTGCTGAGTTCTAGCTTCCAGCCGGCTTCTCCTGCTATCACCCCAAAGAGGCATTAATTTCGCCACCCGCAAAACTGAATCGGCAAGTGAAGGAGTCAAGATGTCCAGTGAAGAGTCTCCCCAGTGTGTTCTGGCTGACCCTCAAAGTGTCATTGCAACAATTCTCACAAATATCTGACATGCACAATTCCTGAGCAAAAAATGCAAAGGAAGTCAGTCCTCCTTGGGGACAGACTAGTAAGTGCTTCAGAACATAGTCTTGGGAGCTAGTTTCCTAGGGTTCAAATCCAAGTTGGTCACTGCTAGCTGCATGACCTAAGGCAAGACACTAAATTTCCCTGTGTTTTACTTTTCTTGTATTTAAAAGAATACTTGTACCATTGCATAGGGTCGTTATGAGGATCAAAGGAGTTAATACAGTAAAGCACTTCAACCAGAGTCTGGTGTACGGTAAACACTCATTAAACGTGACTCATCTTCACCTAGCAGAGCTGATACTCTCTATTCCACTTAAATAAAATTTAATCATAACTGAAGCTTTACCTTGCCCGACATATTCAAAAACTATAATTATTTTGGATATAAATGAAGAACTGTAATCACTTTGAATAGGTCTTTCTAAAACACTATAAAATTTCATGCTGCTTTACATAGAATCTACTAATTACATTTTGCCTTCTCTCCTGACTCGGTAGGAATGTGTGCCCCACCAGCACAGGGCCTCTCTGGGACTCACTGCTACTTTCCAGGCCTTGTCACAGAGTGCGTGCTCCCTGCATTGTCCCTAGGGAAGAAAGCACAGAGTATTGGACTCTGTGATGCGTTATGGAGACAATGCTCTTAGAGGTAGGATGTTGGCCCTTGGCCCCTTCACTAAAGGACCAGACATTAATGTCTGATTTGTTACATTTCCCTTTTCCATCTTCACTGTTCAGCGGCCGCTTCCTCTGCACTCGTTGCCACCCTCACCCCAGACCTGTCTTTGAAAACCTGGGCCTGACTCAGGGAAGTGCCTTGGGGACCTCAGTCTGGGCTGATGCGTACACCAGAGCAGAAGCCAGACAATCACACTAGTGGCCCTGGCCACCGCTTCTCATTTCACACTTGAGGTTGTTTCTGCTGCTCACATGCCAACTTTTGAGATCAGAATAATTATATCCTCAATGTGCAGGTTAAAACAAAAATCAAAATAAAGCTTTCTGTGCTAAGTGCCTTAAGATCAAGATGGAAAAACAGGTTCAAAACCTGGTTGCCCCAGTGTGTGACTCCCAAGACAGGACAATAGTTGCAATTCTACTTTGCACTCACAGATGATATTTAATGGATAAATGGACCAGGTCTGTTTAAAAGGGCTGGACAGGTAGCCCTGCCCCTAGAAGATTCCCTCTCCCATCCGATCTACCACAGTCTCCGATCTGGCAGCCAAACATGTTAAAATGGAATGTAATCCAAGTGAAAAGGCCAGGCAGGGTCTATTTTTTAAGTCAAATGCCTGTGCTGTGACATCACTTTCACAAAACTCACAGTACTTCCTGATTTAGTTGCTGATCCTCAGCTTTGTTTTGTTAGGAGAGTTTATATAAGTATACAAATGGCTTTCTTAGTTTCAAAAATGCATTATAGCCATACATAATTGTCTCCAGCTTTGATAAAGCAGGCAGGCTCTCCAGTACTCAGCAAGAGAAGGATTTTGAACATAAGAAGTAACAACAGATCATGAGATTTTGGTGAACATGTTCGGTCTGTGAAGAGTGTCACGGAGCGAAGAGAGAACATGTTCTCTGTGTCAGAGGGCAAAGCCAAGGGAATTACAAAAAGCTCTTTTTCTCAGTAAAGAACTTCCTCCAAAATTGAGTAGTCTAGGACCAAAATGCCTACCATGAGTAGAGATGGTCTCGCTGTCAAAGGTGGGAAACAAAGGGGCGTCTGTGAGCAGCTGGTAGGGGCCAGGATGTCTCACCTGTGCCAGAGAAGGTCAAGTGAACTCTATCTGACCAAGGTCCTCTTTTGCTCTGAAAGGGGCTGGTCTGCCTGCAAATGAGGGTCTCTCCTCGCTATAAGAACCTGTGCTAGTGGATTTACTAAGCTTATTTTAGACTCTCAGAACTTTCTCCACTGGTGCTCTGGGGTGATCACATTTTTATTTTATTGTTTTATTTTTTGCAGTTTCTCATGTATGTGAGGTAAGCTCTCTGCCACTTTCATCCCAGTCACTTCATTTCTTAAAATTTAAGATGTAATTTACACATCAAAAAAATTCATCTTTGGGCCAGGGAGTTAGCTCAGTGGTTCCAGCACCTGTCTTGCAAGCGCAAGGACCCGGGTTCGATCCTCGGTAACCACATACCATACTGGGCGTGGAGACTCACACCCAGCAGCCATCAGTACCACATACCACAGTGCCAGATGTGGTGGCTCACGCCTGTAATCCCAGCACTCGGGAGGCAGAGACAGGAGGATTGCTGTGATGTGAGTTGGAGGCTGAGCTCACGGCCAGCCTGAACCACAAAGTGAGACCCTGAATCAAAAAAACCTAAAAAAAAAAAAAATTCATCTTCTAGGCCTGGGAACATAGCTCAGTGGTAGAACACTTAAAGCCCTGAATTCAATACCCAATCACACGCACAGACACACACACAAATTCACCTTCTAAAATATAAAACCCAGTGAGTTTTAGCATATTCATAAGGCTATACAATCATCACCGCTATGTAATTCCAGAGCATACCATCAGTCTGAAAAGAAGCATACCCATTGGCTCTCACTCGCCATTTCCTTCTTCCTCCAGCTCCCAGCAAACATTATTTTCCTGTATTAATGGACTGGCCTGCTATGAACATTTCATATGAATGAATTATAAAAAATACAGATCTTTTGGGCCTGGGAGTTAGCTCAGCTGTCTTGCAAGCGCAAGGGCCTGGGTTCGATTTCCTGGTAACCACATACCATACTGGGTGTGGAGACTCACGCCCAGCAGCAACCAGTACCACATACCACAGTGCTGGGCCTGGTGGCTCACGCCTGTAATCCCAGCACTTGGGAGGCAGAGGCAGGAGGATTGCTGTGATGTGAATCTGAGGCTGAGCTCGGGGCCAGCCTGAACCACAAAGCGAGATCCTATCTCAAAAAACCTTAAAAAAAAAAAATACAGATCTTTTAGTCTGACTTCTTTCATTGACTGTAATGTTTTTTTTTAATTATCTTTATTGGTACATTAAATATACACATCATGATTGCACTCCATAATGGGGATTTGTACCAGTATAAGACACAACTTAATTCTCATTTTTTCCCATAGCCCCACCCACCCTACCACCCCTCCATATATATAAAATTTGTTTCCTTACTTTTTTGTTACAATCTCAACATTGTCCCCTTTCACCTT
>PVIR01007464.1:0-13484 GCA_004026965.1 Petromus typicus | reverse complement strand
TAATATATAACATACTGACTGTAATGTTTTCAAGATTTATCCATGGGTATATATCAACACTTCATTCCTTTTTATGGCTGAATAATTCTTCATTATATGGGCATACCACATTTTCTTTATTCTTTGTTAAGAGAAAAGAAAACTGAGAATTGGCCTTGCACTCCTTAGATTCAATCACCAGTACAGCTAAAAAAAATCAAGTAGAGCTACCCTGGACGCGTCGATCTCATTCACCTCTTGTATATATGTGAAGGGGATGAAATCACATCTTCACTCTTCACTCCTCCACTCGTTGCAGCATCAGTCACAGTAGTCACAGCGTGGAATCAGCTCAAATGTCCATCAACAGATGAGTGGATAAAGCAGATGTGTCATTTACACAATGCAATGCACACTATTCAACCTTTTAAAAAAGGAGTCCTGTCATTTGTGACAACCTGGGTAAACCTGGAGCGCATTATGCTAAACAAAATAAGCCCGCACAGAAAGGCAAATATTACATGATGTTATGTATCCATGGAATTTGAAAACTGAATTTATGGAAGTGGAGTTAAGTGGTGATGACCAGGAAGTAAGGCCAGGAGCATGGGAGCAAACTAATACTTGAGCTCTCTAGTACAAGTGGGAAGGACATGAGGAGAACTAGGGGAAGAAGCAAGAGTTATACTTACTCATTCTGCACTGGAGAAGCCTATTCAGTTTCACGGGGGAGCTGTCAAAATGGAGACATACAGTCCTGCATTCAGGGGATAACCTGGGCTGGGATATAAATTTGGGCTTGTTCAGCAGAGATGGCATTTAAAGCTATGGCCCTGGCATAAGATCACCTAGAGAGACTATGCAAACAGAAAAGAAAAAAGGGCTCAGGTCTAAAACCTAAAGCACTCTAGTATTTTAAAGATGAGCAGAGGAGGAGCTGAGAAAGGAGACTGACATGGACTGGCCTATAGGTAGGAGGAAGCCCAGAAAAATGTGATGTTGTGGGGCCATGTATTTAGCTCAGTGGTTACAGCTCTGTCTTGCAAGCACAAGGTACCAAGTTCAATCCCAGCTAACTACATATAACAATGCCAGGCATGGGGATTCACACCCATCAACAATCAGTACCACACACTACAGTGCTGGGCGGGGTGGCTCATGCCTATAATCTCAGCAATTAGGAGGCAGAGGCAGGAGGATTGCTGTGAATTTGAGGCTTGCTTGGGCTACATAGTGAGTCAGGGCCAGGCTGAACTGCAAAAAGCAAGATCCTGTCTTAAAAAAAAAAATTGAGGTCAGACAAAGTCCCCAAGAGAGATAGAATTCCAGGAAGACAGGGTGTGGTTGCCTTCATTACATTCTACAGAATAACTGTGATGTGAACAGAGAAATGTTGGCTATATCTATGAAAAGGGAGCCACTTAGATGAGGGAAGATTGCTTTGAAATGTGAAACAATATCACTGAATTTTAAATCACCATAGAGTGTGTGTCTGTAAATTGGAAGACTAACACAAGGCTTTCTGCAACAACTTGAAAAAGAATAATGGAGGAAAATAAGTGTCTTACCTAATGAATCCAGATATTAGCATCAGGGAGGAAAAACAGGCCAGATGGAGAAGTGATCATCAAAGAAAAAGCTAGAATAAAATGGCCCTGACCTGACCAAACATTGTAGTTTTCAGATAAAAGAAGCTTACAGAATACCAGGAAAAATTAAATAAATGAGATGCATTCTTTGATACAACTTGATGAAAATTTTCAACTGGTCTGTCACTATAGATTTACTAAGCTCCAGGCATGTGCTGCAAGTAGATTAAAGAAAATTTCTACTGTCTAATCAGAGCAGGAGAAAAATGTTATACACAAATCAATTTGCATCATTCTCCAAAATAGGAAAGTCAAGAAGAAAATGATATAACATCCCAAGAGTTTGAAAGGAAAAAAATTATATAAGTCTAAAATCTACATCCACCCATGCTGTTATGCATGTGGAAATGCGATGTTCAAACATCTTTAGAAGCATAGCTAATGCTGCACTATGAGAAAAATTCTTAGGTTTAAATACTTTTCGTTCTGAGGGTCAGGAGCAACTCATCTTTATTTCTCATGCTTCCTTGTACAGTTTTGATGAGCACAGTCTTTATGTTTTGGGAAATGTCACCCAGAGGCCCTGATGTGCCCCTCCCACCAAGGGAGCCCCTTATTACTCAGTCCATTGGGGGCAGGGTGTGAAAGGAGGTTCCTTTTTGGAATCCCCCAGCCAAGAGTAGGCCAGCAAAGTCCAGGGTAATTTTGGGCATCGAGTCCAGTGGCCCCATCCACAACAAAGCAGTCCTCAGGCTGCAACCAGCAGTTCTGCCCCCAATGGCACTGGCTGCTGAGAACACCATGTTGGGTGCGAATAAGATAAAGGGTATATAATTTCAGTCACAGATCCTTGGCCACGAAACTTTAGGCATAAGTCTTTAAAAATCACAAGAGGAGAATAATGCTTATCATTCCCTTGTCTACTATGATTTTAAAGGACCTACTTAATGTTGTCAAAGAAAAGAAAAAAATTTAAAAAATTAAGAACTGAACTCTGCTTTACTAATTGTGCAATGGAAAACAGCACACATCACAGAGAATGTAAAGACATGGAAAAATACATTGCATAGACTGAAAAAAACTATAGATAACATGGGTAATGTACCAGTGCATATACACCAAAGTTATAAGAATGAGGAGTATTCTGTTGGTGAAGAAAGGGGTTTAGCTCTTTGCTTGGCTTCTTGTCCACTATTTATTAGAGTTTCAAATGAGTAGGAAGTGAAAAAGATCTGGCTTAATTCCTATGCTTCAGTTCTAAAGCGTTATTTGCTCCTGGCTAGTGAAAAAACCCTCAAGACTTGACAGAAACAGGTCAGGTCCCTTAGGTGACCTGTCCCTTATCATTGCAGACCTTCTATAATCTCAGAATCATTCAAGAGAATCAAGTAAAGTTGGAAATGCAACTGCATGAGGATCTGGCCTGGCTCTGCCAGCAGCTCCAAATGTAACCTTGGGAAGGCTGTTTTTTATGGGCCTCTGTTTCCCCAACTGTACAATGGTAGTCTGAGCTTCCTATAGACGAGGTCATTTCTAAAGCACGTGAGCCTACATCCTGAGATCTCACAGGTACAGTGTCTGACAAAAGCTCACCTCCATGCCTGGGTGGATTGTGCAACACTCTTGTCATACCACAGGCATCTAGTATTAGATGGTGTCACCTTTCCCAGAGAGGGCTGAGTCCCCAGGGGCCACAACCCATGTTGCCTCCTCTTCTGCTGTGCTCCTGGGCAAAACGTCAGGGTTGACAGTAAAGTCACACTCACAGGCTTCTGTGCTCTCCTGGCATGTTGAAACACAAGCCCAGTTGGCAGGAAATGTGGCTGTGTGTGTGCCAAGGATGGCAGTCTGCCCGCGGCCCCACTGTGTGCTGGGCCGGGCCTGCAGGTTGGAGCTTGCTTCCCTTCCACCAGAGGTTCACATCAAGCCAGGCAGGGACCAAGGGCTCCTGGCTTTCCAGTGGCCTGGGAGATCATCGGCAAGCCTACTCTAGCATCTCCACAATGTCATAAGGAGCATTGGGGGACCATGTAGCTCCTTGTCTCTGTCAGGAAGCCCCTTAACACCTAAAGAGCCAGTCACAGACTGGAAAAATGCCTCATGAAACGTCATCTAATGCAAAACTGGACTCGAACTCTGACAGAAAATGATGGAGGAGATGTAGTGCCATAAAAGGGGGATCCTGTTCAGGTTTTCAGGACAGGCAGGTAAACCTGGTCCAAAGGAACAGGCCAGGTTTCCTAACCTCTCTTGCAAGAAGAGGCTAGGGAACATCTCTTAATGCTTAACATGCTGTCTGGTATACAGTGCGTGCTTAATATATTAGTTCAGTATTCCTCTTTGCTGATTCTACCTTTCCTTAAATGCTCTAATTTACACACACACACACACACACACACACACACACACACATACGCACACACACGCACACGCACGCACCCTTTTCTCATCAATGACCCTGGACATCTAGGTCAGAACAACTAGAAAGTCAATTAAAAGATCTATTACCCCACTTCCAAACATGACTCTTCCCTACTCTCCACTACCTGCCAGAAAGGACACAGAAACTCCCTCCATATCTCCCCTCAGATGATAGCAATTACCCAGAGCAGTTATGAAGCACTTCCTTCTTGCCAAGTGCTGTGCTACCCACCCATCATTCATTATCTTTCCCGGCCCAGGGACTAGGTCTGGCCATGCAGCCAGGCCTGAGCTACAAAGCTAAAGCCTTCTGGGATGCTAAAGCTCAGCCCCAGCCTCTTCAGCCAACACCAGCCCCAGAGATCCCCAAGAACCTTCCCAAAGCCCGACACTGACAGCTGCCTTTACACCGCATGCTCTGCCCGATGGCACCTCTTCTCATCTGCCGATTATTTTGATTTTTGTCCCAAGAAGATGCAGCCATGTTCTTGGGTCATTCTTTGATTGCTTTTTTTCTGGTTTATCTACTTTGTTTTCTGCTTAGGTTTTATTGCTTTGGACAAATTGAAGCCATAATAATAGCTTTCTGGTCCTTCTGTAAATATAAAGACCTGCAACTCTGAAACTTGAGGTGAAAGGAAATTACCCACTTTAGTAGATTTCAGTTGTTTTGCCCATCAGCAACTCCTCCTTTCTTCCTCTCCCTTCTCTCTCTCTCTGTCTCTCTCTCTCTCTCTCCACCTGTTTTTCTCTCTCTCCCTCTATCTGTGTATTAACATAATTTCACAGGACATCCCTGAGAAGCATTTCCATTGCAATTAATTGCTTTCCACTCAAAGTGACATATTGAAGATGTGGACCAGCACAAAGAAAGGTATATGAAGAAACTGAGAGCTCAGTGAGCTGTTGCTCATTGCTGGGAAGATGAGTAGCTCCTCTTTAGGAATGAAAAAGAAGGGCTCTCAGTGGTGAGAGAAGTTCGCCTCACTCAGAGAAAAATGATGACAAGAAACAGACCGAATGTTATTAGTGGTGCCTCCAGGTGATGGCATAATGGATAAATATTTCCTTGCTTCTAATGCTTTTCAGAACTTTCTATTTTTAACAGTGTAAGCATGAGTTATTTTTATAATGAGAAGAAAATAAATGTACACAGTGCGATGGCTACTGAGCTGAAGACCCATTTCTAACAAGTTATCAGCCATCTCTCACTTCCCATCTTCGTCTGGCAGGAGCATCACAGCCAATGAGGGAGGAGGCTGTATCATCAAAGACTCGTCCCCAGGAGCAGATGGGAACTCGGAAGTTGCACAACTTCTCTATAGTCATAGAGTCACTGGCAAAATTATGATTGCTCTCCATTGCTCTAGGGTATCAGCTTATCCACTCACAAAATGATTCTCTACTTTCCCATTGCTAAATTCTAATAAATAATTAGGAATGGCTTTAAGCCATCCCAGAAACACAGCCTCCTAAAAAAAAAAAAAAATCAGTTCAAACCAAGCTCACATCCAATTAGAATGATTGGTGACTACTGGAAAGAGAGAGAAAGAGACAGACAGACAGAGACAGAGAGAAAAAGAAAGAGAGAGAGAGAGAACAGCAAGCATTGGTAAGGCTATGGGGAAACTTGAATCCCTGCATTCCACTGAAGAGAATGCAAGATGGTGAAGCCACTGTAGAAAACAATATGGTGATTACTCAAAAATTAAAAATAGAACTAGCATATAATCCAGCAATATTTCTCCCGGGTATATTTCCAAAAGAATTAAAAGCAAAGTCCTAAGAGATGTTTGCACACTCATGTTCACAGTGGCCTTATTTACAATAGCCTTGAGACAGAAACAACCCAAATGTCCATCCACAGACAGATGGATGAACACAGCGTGAGGTATACACTCTACGGAATATTACTCAGCCTAAAGAAGGGATGCGATTCTGTTACTTGCTACATGGATGAACCTTGAGGACATTGTGCCAAGAGAAGTAGGCCAGTCTCAAAAAGACAACTGCTGCACGATTCCACTTAATAAGAGACATCCAAAGCAGTCAGAGTCACAGAGACAGAAAGTAGAGCATGGTTCTCAGAGGCTGAGGAGAGGAGGAAATGCAGAATTAGACTTTCACTTCAGCAGGTTAGAACACTTATGGAGTTCTGTATTTGCAACAATGTGAATATACTTAACACTGCTGAACTGCAAACTTAGGAATGACTAAAATGGTCTATTTGTATTCTGTGTTTTTTGCCATGGTTTTTAGTGGGGCGGGGGGGCTTGTAGAGTGCTTGACTAGCATTCATTTTTTTTTTTTTTTAGGTTTTTTGAGACAGGGTCTCGCTTTGTAGTTGAGGCTGGCCCTGAGCTCAGCCTCAAACTCACATCACAGCAATCCTTCTGCCACTGCTTCCCAAGTGCTGGAGTGCTGGGATTATAGGCATGAGCCACCAAGCCTGGCACTGTGGTATGTGGTACTGATTGCTGCTGCGCATGAGACTCCACACCCAGTATTGTTATGTGGTTACAGAGGATCGAACCCCAGGCCCTGGAGTTTGCAAGACAGGCACTGGAACCACCGAGCTATATCCCCGGCCCCTTGCCTAGCATTCATAATGCCCCTGAGTTCGATCCCCATTGAGAGTCAATGGCATAGACAGTCATTGCTTACTGTTTCTATGGACTTCCAGGGTAAGAGGCTATTACATTTCTGTAATGGCCTTGGCAATGGTCTCATTGGCAGGCTGTTCCTGGTCACCCTCCATGTACCCTACTAAGTCCTTCCCATCACATTTATAGCAAAAGCAGGTGTTAGCCTGCCAGGAACGGAAGGAAGAAAGCCCAAGAACAGAGAAGCCCTACGGCAAGCTGGGCTCCTGCTGTGGCCTTCCATCTCCACCTGAGAGAAAGGGTTAGCCACAGAGCTTGGCAGGTCCAGGCCTCTTGAAGAGGGAGGCAGAGGGGTCTGCTCTGGGGAGAGAGGTGCTATGGAGAAGGAAGCTAGAAGAGGGCCCTCAGGCCCCAACAGGTATGTAGATGGATAGAAACCAAGGATTGACTTTCAAAGTAGACATCAGATCTTTCCTGCTGCTGAGCTGAACTTTCACAGGTTCAGTTAGCTGTTACTCTCCTGCTGTCTGCCTGACTCCTTCAGCCTCTGGTCTCTCAACACCAAGCTCATCTCTTTTTCCTGATTTCAACAGCTCTACCTGCCTCTGCTTGTGCATTTTTCTTCATTTACTTTCCCTCTCAACTTTCTGCTCATTCATTCATACAATATATCACAGAGACTAAGGACAGACTCTGGAACCACACTGCCTGCGTGCAAATCCAGATTCTCCTTCAACTTTGGGAAGGTTACTTAGCTTCTCTTGAGTTCCAGCCCTTAAATGGAAAATAAAAATGATGCTTCACTATGAGGGCTACTAGAACAGTGAAGGAATCCACATAAAATCTTTAGAACTATGTCCAGCACGTAGCCCTCACAATATGAGAGAGTGTTTCCAGCACCTGCCTGGCAAGAGCAAGGTTCCAAGTTCAATTCCTGATAACCACATACACCAATGCCAGGGATGGAGACTTACACTCACCAGCAATCAGTACCACATACCATAGTGCCCAGCATGGGGCTCACACCTGTAATCCCAGCACCTGGGAGGCAGAGGCAGGAGGACTGCTATGAGTTCAAGGCTTGCATGGGCTACATAGTGAGCTCAGGGCCAGCCTGAACTAAAAGCAAGACCCTGTCTCAAAATAAATAACCAAACTCAAATCTAAATTGGTAACTTGTATTTTTACTCGCTATATCTGGCAGGGTGGAAATAAACACGTTTCTAAACCTGTGGCCTGGGCCTGAGCTCTGCACCCCTCTCACCCACTTCCAAGTTTGCCACCCTCATGAGCTATTCAGCATTCATGACTCTGAGCTTCACAGGGGCCCTGATGAGCTACCAGCACATCCTCCGGTGCCATCGTGCTCTAAGAGAGAGGCCTGGGAAGAACCACGCTTGTTCAGATTGCTGAACATTACAGTGTCCTCCATGTTTATGATGGCCTCTTTATTTTTCTGAGAACACATCTTTTTTTTTTTCCCTGTGAGATTCATTAACATTCTAACGAATGGAACATTCAAAGGGAACATATTCCCTTCATAGCAGCACTAAAGGGTCAGGTGGGAAATATCAGCATAATGAGATACCTGAAGACTAGAGGGCCGGCTGTGGGCTGGGACCTGCACTGAGGAGGAACCTGAGCTGCTGCTGGCTCAAGATGTTTAGTGCCTTTTCTTTTTGTGTTCTTCTTGGTGTAGGGGAGGGTGCTGGAGACGGAACCCAGGGCCTCACACGTGCTAGGCAAGCATTCAGCCAACGAGCCACACCAACTGTTCAGAAGTCTCAGGCCCTCACCAGGCCAGTCCGTCAAAACCTCAGAGCCGTGGCAGTGAGCATGGCGACTGCCAAAGCCTTCACCTTCAGCAAGGAAGCCAGGATGATCCGTGACCAAGTCAGAGGCTAAGGAAATAAAAAGCGGTCCCCAAGACCTTCCTCTCATCCATAAAACATGCCGCGTGGAGTCATTTCACACACCAGCGTCTGTCTGCCGTTCCAGAAAGGTACACCTATTCATCTCACTCAAAAATGTTTATGGAGGGGAATTATAGCAAGAGAAAACAAATTCTCAAGTGAGATGCTGCCCTTTGTGGGACATCTATTTCTGTGAAAACCTTGACAATAGGGCTGGTGTCTGGCTCGAATGCCATCTGCCTCAGAGAGGAAAAGGTTCTGCCTCCCCAGTGCCTACCTATGTGATGGCAGACCTGAAAGACAGGTGTGAAAAGGAAGTTTCTGAGATTATAGAAAAGGAGGGGTCCTTTATCTTCTTATCTTGTACTCAAAGTTTGCTCAAGCTCTCAGGTCAGAAAACATCATAACAACTGAAAGAAATCAACACATCCACACCTGCACGCATGCGCGCACACAAACACACGCACACACACACACACACACACACACACACACATACACACATGGCACCTGAGCTGCCTCCAGCAGAAAGATCTTACATAGTGGGTGCCATAGACATATGGCTGAGGATCTGCATAAGCTTCAAAAAGCACAGAGATCATTCTTTTTTTTTTTTTGAGACAGGATCTCACTTTGTAGTTCAGGCTGGCCCTGAGCTCAGCCTTGAACTCACAGCAATCTTCTTGCCTCTGCCTCCTGACTGCTGGGATTATAGGCATGAACCACCACACCTGGCATTGTGGTATGTGGTTCTGACTGCTGGTGAGCATGAGTCTCCACAACCTGCAGTGTTATATGTGGTTACCAGGGATCAAACCAGGGTCCTTACACTTCCAAGGCAGATGCTGACACCACTGAGCTAAATCCCCAGCCCTGAGATCATTCTTATTGACTCCATGATACAAAATGAAAAATTCAAAATTCAAATTCAAAATTTCCATGGAACCTAGCATTATGTCAGCCCCATTTATTACTAAATTTGGTAATAAAGCTGTACACCTTGGCACCCATCTGTAATCTCAGCTACTAAGGAGGCTGAGGCAGGGAGGATCACAAATTCAAGGCAACTCTGGGCAATTTCCTGGGACATTAGTCTCAAAAAATAAGGGCTGAGGAGGCAGCTCAGGGGTGCAGCACCCCTGGTTTCAATCCCTCATACAAAAAAAAAAAAAAAACAGTATTTTTGTTTTATTTGAAAACAATTAATGGATTCTTTCATTTGAAGGAATTCCTAAACAATGCACAGTGATTTCCAAGAAGTCACACTCATTGGAAATCAAATTAGCAAAATAATCTTGTAGGTAAAATTATAAAAATGGCCTAAAAACTATGTCATAGCAAAATTAATTGCATTGACACTGGTATGTGGAACATTTTGATGCCTGCATGTCATTCTGTATATAAAAGATGTTTCACTTCTCTAAAGGTTTTTGAACACCCTGGGCCCACAGGTCAGGGCCCACGGAAAGTTTTAAAGAGAGCAGGTATGCAAGACAGAAGTAACAAAGAAATGTCTTTGAAGGCATCGGAACTGATTTATTTAGGTCATCCATTAAAGCTGGAAGGAACTCTGATTATCACGGAGCCCCATGTAAAGGAGGGGCTACAGCCAGTACTCTGGGTACAGGATGGAACAGCCAAGTCTCAGAGAGAAGGAGGTCAGAGAAAAGGAGGTCACTGCCTAGGTCACACAGCAAAGACATTCATCAAAGATCTCAGGCACAGGACAGAGAACCTATAAGCACACAGATAGAAAGACTCTTGCTTCTGAGACTTTGCCCTTCCCACCAAATATGCTGGACTTCTGCTTCCCTTGACAAGGTACTGAGGCATCCACTTACCCTTAGCAGCCTGAATCTCTGTCCACTCTCTGCTTTGATATTGGACAATCAGCAACTACTCTTAGATAACTGTTGACCTTCACCATCCACCTTTTCATTCTTTGGCTTTCACAACCTTCACGAGGGCATTCATCCCCCTTCTAACTGAAAGCCTACCTTATCCTGTTTAAATCAGCTAAACAAAGAACTTCTTTCTAGCCAACACAGCTGGCTGACTGGCTGATTTAGCCACCATATCAACAGTGTGGCCTGTGGACCGTTCCCTCTACCGCCTCCTTGTGGACGCTGAGAGAGGTGCCGTCGCTGGGGCTGACCGGGTCCGCCCACGTGTGCCAAGGGTACATTTGGAGCTTGTTTGTTTGTTCTTTGTGGAAAGGCTTTTCTGTTCTTGGATGGAGGTACCTGGACAGCATTCTTCTCTTCCACTTGTACTCCTCCAATCAACTGCCCAAGGAAACTTCAGTCTCCTCGTTGTACAACTGGTCTATCAGCTCCCAAATTATAATGGAACCAACTCAAGAGTAGTAAACCTGGGCTGGGGATTTATCTCAGTGGTTTTGGCGCCTGTCTTGCAAGTGCAAGGGCCGGAGTTCGATCCTGATAACCACAAACACCAATGCTGGGCGTAGAGACTCAGCCTACTAGCAATCAGAACCACATACCACCATGCACGGCGTGGTGGCTCACATCTATATCCCCAGCACTTAGGAGACAGAGGCAGGAGGATTGCCTTGAGTTCAAGGCTGAGCTCAGGGCCAGGCTGGACTACAAAAAGTGAGACCCTGTCTCAAAAAAAAAAAAAAAAAGTGGTAAACCTGGGATTGGGGAACCAGAAATAATGTAAGATGCTATTCCTAGTGAGGAGCTTACAGAGAGTAAGAGAAGTCATAACATTCCCCCAAACTTTAAAAATTAAATAAAAGTACTACTGATCCATGCCAAAAATTTTAAAAATTCAGAAATGAGGTAAAGTAGCTGGGGAGTCTCTTGGATAGAATATATCTGAACCAGTCTTTAGCAGACAGGAAGTATTTTGAAAATAGAAGGAAGAAAAGGAGAGCATTGTAGGAGGAAACAGAGGCTATAAGAAGTGATAACAAAGGTGAAATAATGGTTTAAGTATGTTCCCACGCTACAGCATAAAATGGAAATGAATTTCTTTCTTATCCTCTCCACTGGGTGCTCAAACTCCCTTGTTAGTCCACTTTGCCACAGAAAGTACTGTATTTTGACTTCAAAGTTTATGTGATCTTCCTTCTGCTGTTCATTAAGACTGTGGTTGCAAGTGATGGAAATCCAACTTAAATTATCTTAGGTGAAAAAGAAATTTATGGATTGGAACACCTGTGGGCATGAATAACCCAAACATTACAGGCAAACATTATGACTAAGTCCAGAGGAGAACCCTCCATCTCTACCTCTGTTTTTCACTGCTTTTCACCATTTGAAGGCCTCGTTCTTCCCAATCACAGCTATGCTTCCTCTAAAACTCAGGGAAGGTGTCCTCCAAGGCAACCAGTTTCATGTCCTTCTAGCCTTGAGCCCCAAAACAAGTCTTCCCTACTAGTACTATCAGAAGAGTCCCAAGGGAAGCTTTCACCGGCTTCACACATTCTTTACCCTGCCTAGATCTCAAAGGCCAATAGGCTTAAGAACTTCATGTCCCAGAATCCCTTTCTATAGAGACTTTAACCTGAAAATGTCAGTGAAAGGCATTTGCTGAAGAAAGGCAAGAGCCAGAATGTTGTTCTCCTGACAGCAACAAGCTTGGACTTTGATGAACATGGCCTTTTGCAGTGGCCTCTAGGAACTTTCCTGAAAATCTCAGGCCTCAAAAGTATAGGCAGCTGTGATTCTCCTAGGTGGTTTTCAGATTTCCTTCAAGTAGCTATTAACGAAAGTAACAAAACAATGGCCTTCTTTGACCTCTATTTGCCTGGGCTTTCCTTTAAACATGTGTCCAGATCTTCAGGTACACATCTGGATTTAATTTCTGCCCAATAGAAGTACCAAGAGTGGTTTATCTTATGACCATGCCCTGATACATGCAAACACCGCACCCCTGTGATGGAGGAGGAGGTGGAGGAGGAGTCTCCCACTCTGATGGGACAGGGGAAAGTTTACTAGCAGCTAAATCAAGGGCAATCGTACTGCCCATGTGAAGTATGGGCAGTATGTTCAGGTAGGTGGGAAGGTCCGGAAAGCCAGGCTGTGCAGAAGGGAGTCTTCAGTGGCAAGGGTCACATTTTAGGGTAACTAGTGGCAGTGTAGATGGAAGAGGTCAAGCTGTCGGAAACAGAGAGAAAGCACTGGTAATAGGGACATCCTAGAACAGAGGAATGGGAAACTTAGAAAAGGTCCATCCTGTTGAAAGAACAGGATTTTTTGGCATATTGCCCTTGAATCAATTATCAGCTGCCATTAAGGAAGCTATGATTAATTATATATCAGGTAATCTGGAAATTTCTTCACATGAGTTATAATCCTACAAGACCAATGTGATCTACACTCACAAAGGAGAAAACCAGCTTTAGAAATGTCCCTGGTATGCTCAAGAGCGATCAGCCAGAGACCAGGGCCAGGACTTAAACTTATGTCCGCACTTTTCACAACCCATGTTCATTCCACAAAATTATACTCTTTTCCTTCTAACCCATCTCCCTTTTAACAATATCAAGAGCCAGACTGGATGCTAACACGGTGACAGGCAGTCGTGAATAATCAAAAGAGCAAAGCCTGTGTGCCTTTCACATGAAGCCTTAAAACCACAGCCATGAGGAAGCGATCAGACACACCCAAATTGAGGGATATTCTGTATGATGGACTGGTCTCTTAAAAGTTGTCAGTGTTGGGCCGGAGAGTTAGCTCAGTGGTTCCGGCACCTGTCGTGCAAGCGCAAGGACTCAGGTTCGATCCCCAGTAACCACATACCATACTGGGTGTGGAAACTCACGCCCAGCAGCAACCAGTACCACATACCACAGTGCCAGGTGTGGTGGCTCATGCCTGTAATCCCAGCACTCAGGAGGCAGAGGCAGGAAGATTGCTGTGATGTGAGTTGGAGGCTGAGCTCAGGGCCAGCCTGAACCACAAAGCGAGACCCTGTCTCAAAAAACCTAAAAAAAAAAAAAAAAAAAA
>PVIR01007463.1:0-60823 GCA_004026965.1 Petromus typicus | reverse complement strand
CCAGGTCCCCGAAGCTTGTCTCCTCATGAATCCTGAGGGCCCAAGGCACAGGGCACTTCTATTTCCCCATCATAGCAGTGTGTGATATCAGTCTAGTCCAACCACGCAGGGCATGACTCTACACTCCCACGCACCTCCCACAACATTGGGGCTCTGCAAAGGCAAGAAATAAGAACATCACACCTTGTATCTCCTGCTTCTTTCAATAGTGGGTAATCTAAACCAAAACAATCTACCTGTTGCCACCAATAAAATGTGGGACTTTCCTAAGACTGTTGATTTCCAATCAGGTCCCCATAATTTGTGTGCATGAAAACGGTGGACTTGTAGAGGACGGAGCAGAGAGGTTAGCCCATCAGCTGTCACCCACAGTCCTGGTGATATCCCTCTGTCCTCCAAGTTTTGTATTGTGTTGAACAAATGGATTCCTAAGCTCATTTTTAGCTTGCAGGTGGGAGGCCCTGGCACGGCCACCTCAGTTCCTATTTGCAACACTGGGAATCTCCACAGACTTCTCTCTGCGATGACGTCTGAAATTTCTAGGACATTTTGCAAAGTCCAGGATCAAGAAGTGCTGGAAAATGACTTCTCCAAGTTATTACAGGACCTGAAAGGCCCAGAACCATCCAGTGAGTAAGAGGGGAGGTGCCTCTGGCAGGGGTAGTGGATGATCTGGTCTTCCCATGCAAATCTGGGGTGCCAGGCTGGTTCTGACAAGGAATTTAGGGAAAAAGTGAAGGGGGGAGGAACTGTCTGCACAAGCACAGGCTTCACTGGGCCAAAGGTGACCACTGGTGGTTACACAGCCTCCGGCACTGCAGAGTGAAACTGAGCCCTAGGGCTCAAAATAGTGTTGGGTTCCAGTCTGCAAAGCAGTTGGGCATTAGCACTGAGACTCAATTGCAGGATTCCACGTGGCCTTCTCTGAGCTCCTCTGACCAAATTAGAGCAGGCAAGAGGGCTCAGATTCTCATGTCTGCGGGGGGAGGGCGCGGTGACATATCCACTCCAGTGACCCAGCTGACCAAAGCCTTGTGTGGTGCGAGTCTCCTAGAGATCTTCCAGAGCAGCCCTGCGCAGTCTGCACATGCATGAGGCTCACGGGAAGAGCGACAGCAGCGCCCTGACCTGCCTCCAGGTTCACCTTCCAGCTTCAGGGACTTGGAACCAATCACAGTCCAAAAATACTACACGGAGAATTCCACAGACAACGAAGTCCTAAGTTTTAGACAGCTTTTATTTTGGCAATCGCTATTAACTACTCTATCGTTAATCTTTTCCCATGTCTAATTTATAAGTTAAACTTTATCATGGTTATATACATATAGGAGAAAGCACAGCAGCTTTGGCTAGAGGGCTGGAAGTATCCAAAGTCTGAGATACTCAGCAAGGTCTTGGCATCTATTTGAGGACAAGGGACCACGGGCAGTTTATCTTTTCCTTTTTCTTTGTTGCTTTCTGAGCTCTGAGGCGAGAGTTAAGTTTTAGATCCCACAGGGCAAGGCCCTGCCCACATATTCATCCTTTGAGTCAACAATCTGACAGAAACACCTCTAGTGACTTAAACTGAGGA
This sequence comes from Petromus typicus, assembly GCA_004026965.1. Lineage (NCBI taxonomy): Eukaryota > Metazoa > Chordata > Mammalia > Rodentia > Petromuridae > Petromus > Petromus typicus. Next base: position 59,250 of record PVIR01007463.1, on the reverse strand, counting down.
GGGTCACAGAGGCTCACTTCCGGAGCTCCTTCCTGGGGCTTGCCGGTCTCCTGCTGTATTGGGCACTGTGCCCTGGCCTGGGGACACATAGGTAGAAGGGCAGACCCATTGGGAACAAGTCCCGACACAGCCCTGAACATCTGGGACTCAGAAGCACCCACACAAGGATCCATTCCCCCATACATGAGACCAAAGTCTCCTGATATGGGTGCCCGGCAACTGTGTGGGATCCGCAGATGTTAGGAGAGCTGGTGAAGGCAGCTGGGGGTAGGAACACTGTGGCACCCTTAACCAGCACAAGGTTCAGCCAAGCCTGGTACCGATGCCTACAAACACAAGAAAGGAAGGAAGGAAGGAAGGAAGGAGAGAGAAGAAGAAAATAGCATGCAGCCTTAGCCTTGACTTTAAAGCTACAGAACATGGCCACTTTGCATCTGCTTTGTTCTCTGGGAGGCCTAGCAGGAGGATCATGAATTCAAGCCCAGGCTGGGCAATTTAGGAAGATTTTGTCTCAAAAACTTTTTAAGAAGCATTGCGGATGTAGTTCAATGCCAAGGCCCAATCACCAGTACCACCAAGAGCAAAGGACAACGACATAAAACAGCCAAAGGTGGCAGCTCAGAGTAAGACATGGGTCCACAATCTCAGGAATCCCTGGGCATCACGGGCAGCAGCACTTCTGGGTGTCCCCAGGCTCTGAGGGATGCTGGGACCTCCTGCGAGGGGAAGTAGGGAGCCCCTGCCCTGTCCAGGCCCACCTTTGCCCAGCACTACACACTGGAAACTGAGGGAGGCACGCTTGCCAGGCTGTGGGGTGTCAGAACGTCAGGAACACGGGCCCTAGATTCATTCTTTCTTTTCTTTACTCAGCGGAGACTGCATGACAGCCTTGCTCCCTAGGCCTGGAGTCACGGTGCCCACACGTGTGCAGGCAAACGGAGTAGGAATACAAGGACACAGTACACATTTCCACACACACACACATACACACAATTCTACGCTTCCACAGGGAAGCGTTTGAAGACAGTAATGATAATAACCCCGTTTCACAGATAGGGAAACTGAGGCTGGGGGGGTTGTCTCATGCTTAGTTTCACAGACAGGGAGCAATGGGAGGCTAACAGAGCCCCTTTCCACCCAGCGCTCGGATCTGAGCCTTGTGATCTCGAGATGTGAAGACGTGAGACAATAGCCAGAGCCGGGTGTCAGGGCAGGAAGAGGAGGCGCTGGGCTGGAGGGCACTGGAAAGGATCGAAGGCCAGATCAGAGGCGCGAGCCACGCCGCGTTTCCCAGAGCGCCACCAGGGGGCAGTACACCTCGCCTTTTGGAGCTTCCAGGCCTCGCTAAGCTAAAACAGGGTGAAGAAAACCAGAGGGGACCGACCGCAGCTTCTAGGAACAGCCGCGAGCAGAGCGCACGTAGTAGGTGCTTAAGACACGGCCAGCGCCACGAGGACTGGATCGGATACAAGAATTTTAATTCACCTGTCTTAATAAGAAGTGGAAGGGGATTAGGGGCCCCATGCTTCGCCAGCATCTCCATGCTGTGAGACTCTTCCTTAAACATAGTAGCCTCAGCACCTAATACCCGCCAGGCACGCCAGCGGCGACACTGGCACAACCTGGATCCCTGCTCGGGCGCGTGCTCCCTCTCTGAGCTCTATCTGTCCCTCTCTGCTTCCCCAACACAGACAACCGCGAGGAGCAGAGATGGGCGCTGTCTCCGGGGAAACCATGGAGGCACAAATTGGCCGGGCGTGGGGACCTGCAAGGGACGCGCAAGGCAGAGAAGAATAGTGTCCAGAAACACGTGAGGAACCAGCGAATGCGACACCCAGAGCCTGTCCCTGCCTTCAGGGACAAGTTGTCTGCAGCGGGGCTCGCTGGGCCTGGGACGCCGTCACTGGCCCAGTCCCTCTGCCTGCGCGCTTCTGGGCCCGCGCGTGTCCCCTCCTTGGGTGTACCAAGCCCCGCGCGGGAGGCAGCAGACTCCGGCTGCAGCGGACCAGGACGCCCTTTCCCAGGTCCGCTGGGCGAGCGCCTGCTCACTCACGCTAACCGGGGCGCAGCCTCAAGCCGCGCACAAGTCCGGCCGCTCCGCCCGGTACAAGGTCAAGTTCAAACGCTGCAGCCGGGAGGAGCGTGGAGCGGAGAGTCGCGCCGCCCGTCGGGGTCCCGAGCAAGCTGGACCGACCTCAAGCGGCCTCACCTACAGGCGCCGTTAGCAGAAGGCGCCCGCCTAGCAGGGGCCGACCTTGCCCCGCGGGTCACTCACGCTGGAGACGCGCACAAGTTGCTAACTTTTGTCACTATTTCCTGACAGCGGCGGGCGCCTAACGCGGTTGGGGCAGACTTGGAGTTGCTAGTTGCCACCACCTCAACACCCCGCCGGGTTCCCTTTGCCATCCAAGCCTTGCTCATCCCTGACTTCCTCCACTCCGCGTCCAGCTGACCCGTCCCAGGCGCCAACTTCCCCCCCCGGAGGCGAAGCGGCGCAGGCTGGAGGCGGCCAGGCGCCGACTGCCTTCCCGGCTCTGCGCCTGCTCACAGCCGATGGCGGCTCGGGCCAGAACCCATCCCACGGCCCGGTCCGGACCACCGGCGGCCTCCACGCGCCCCGGAGGGGGGCCCGGCCCGAGACCCTGCGTCCGCCCCACAGCGGCCCCACAGGGGCTGGGTCGCCGTGTCACTGGGGCCACTGCAAGCACCCTGCCCGACCTCGGTTATGTTCCCAAGAGCTCCTCCGCTCCGCCCCGGAGCCCGCGGAGCCCGCGCGTCCTTCGACACCTTCCCCTCGCGGAGACCGTGGTGGTCACCACGGGACGGGGAAAGGGTCTCCGTGCGGCTGTAGCTCCTCGCGTGGCGGGGGCTTCAGTTCCTCCTCTGCTGTCACACCCTCACGGTCCCTTCCCGCCCCGTGGACCCCGGCCGGACAATCACCCCTGGACTCGGAGAACACACCCGAAACTGCCAGCTCCCCGAGCCGCGCGGGCACAGCGCCCCGGGCACCCCGAGCTGCGAAGGGCTCCGCGCGCTCGCCGGCCGGGGACACGCTGGAGTCTCCCCGCCCGGGCAGGGAGGGGGCTCGGGAAGGTCCGGGCGGCTGCCGAGTACTCACCCCTGCGCTCACATCGCCTCCGGCTCCCCTCGCTCCTCCTCCTCGTCCTCCTCTCTCTCCTCCCTCTGGTCGAGGGCTCTTTGTCTTTGCAAAGTGTCGAAACTGTCTGGCATAGTGGGCTCCGCCGGCGGAGGCTCGCGCCGGGACGCGGGAGGCGGGGAGAGGATGGGAGCGGCCTCGGCAACCTTCCCGGGAGTAACGGGAGCGGGAGGCGGGGCCACCGGGGCGGGCTGCCCTCCTGGGCCGGCCACCGCCTCCGCGCACGGCCCTCCCCTTCCCCCGCCCCGCGCCCGCCCCGGCGCCCCGCGTCCCCGCCGCCCCTCCCGCCGCCTCGGCTCGGCTTTCCCCTCTCTGGGGCTTCCTTCGTGCCCAATATAGCTCTGCCGAGCCACGTGGGCCGCGGGGCTGCGCTGAGGCCGGGCCGGGGACGCGCCGGAGGCCGCGGTGGCGGCGCGGGGACGGATCGCCGGCCGAAGAAGAGCCCTGCGGGGACAGCTCCCCACTCTCCGTAGCGGCCGCCGCCGCACGCTGGCGAAGCTCGGGCGGAGCGCTGGGCGGCCGGGGCGAGGGGTCGGCCCGGGGAGCAGGCGGTGGGTGCACACCCGGAGGGGGTGCCGATGCCCAGGGGCGCCGCTCCTGCAGCCGGCGACCTGGCCAAGCCCTTGCCTTCCTGGAAGGGCGCGGGACTTGAGGTGGGATTTAGGGAGGCGGGGAGAGGAGCGCAGTGGGCCTGGGAGTGGAGAGGCCCCTCAGGAGTTTCCCTCCTCGGGTGCAGGCTACACCCACACCCAGGGCCAGCCCAGGCTGGGCCGCGGAAGAGCCAGCCTGGGCGGCCCTACGGCTGCCCTGGGCCGTGGCTCAGGGGGTTGGAAACTAGGTTTGCCCTCCCTCCCTTTAGGGGAACGGAGGGCTGCGGGGGACTTAACTTTGCAGAAGGATGAAATGCTGGCTCAATTCTGTACATAACGATTTTTAGAGGCATTTCTAAAAAATCTGGTTTTGCAGCTTTTATCTTTTCTTCTCTCTGGCAACTTTTCCGTGGAACGTTAGGAGGAAGAGGCTGTCCAGGGCTTCGTTCGTTCTTAAAGATCCCGCTGCTCCAGGGAGGAGGTGGCTTTTGCGGTGAAGAGGACAGCTCTGCTAGCCCTTCACTGGCCACAAGGGCTGTGGTTGGGTAGACATTCAGTCGAGTGCAAACTCTGAGGTACAGTCAGAGATGCGTGGACCTGAGCTACTTCTGGTCTTTGTGTGTTGCTTTCCTTAACAGCACCTGTCTGATTAGGGGTTGTAATAATAAAGTGAATTGGTGCATACAGAGCCCTTCAAACTGGACTTTGCATCTGCTGCATGCTCCGTAGGAGTTCACTTCTGCAGAGAGGGTCCCTGCCCATTCAGGCAAATGGCCCACCCTTGAGGATAGGTTGGGAAAGACGCCAGGGGTGGTGGTGGTGGTGGTGGTGGGGGGAAGATACTCAAAGCAGAGAAATGGACTTTAGGGGAGGAGGAATATTAGCCACCAGAAAAAGAAGGAAAGGGAGAATAGAGATGCACAGACAGAGAAAGTGAGAGAAGAAAAAGCACCTGGATATGCAAGAGTGATAGCTTGTGTGTAACTTTCTCTGCAGCCTCTGGCCCTCATAGTCTTTCTGGAGGAGGCTGGATCTAGAGTGTGTGACCCTGGGACGGATTCATGGTGCAGTGCTAGGCTCAAGACCCCCAGGTTTAGGAGTGTGAGTGCTGCCCACCCTAAGTAGCTTGGGTAAGATAAAAGATTCTGGTAGGTCCCTTGCTGCTTTGCTGCCTTCTGCCCAACATGAACCGTGGCCTTCTGCCTTGTGCCTCTCGGTCTTGGAATCCACTGACTAAAGACTACAACCTCTGCAAACTATGAGCTCAATAAACGTTTCTGCCTTTAACTTTGAGTGTCAGGTAATTTGTCTCAGCAACAAGAAGTATGACTAAGACAGCCTTTTCCCAGCTGTGCTGGGAGTATTCTTAATCCCTGAGTCTGAGAGAAAAGGTTGGATGTTTCATGACCTTCCCTGAGCCCTCCTCCCTGAACAGACCTCTTACTTGATCTGTTGCTTTGGGTTCGGGTGCTAAAGAAGGGACTGGAAAGGTCCTGGAAAGAGCTTTGGTCTTTCCGAAACTCTGGTGAGGTGTTGCTGCACTGGATATTCCCCAACCTGCTCTGTGGGAGGAGCAAGAGCAGAATTGAAGAACGCCAGCGTCTCCAGCATCTTCTAGCATCTTGGCATCATTGGCCCACAGAGGTGCAGCTCAGACTCATCACCAGAAACACAACTTGAGTGGCCATCTCCTGGCCTTGCAGTGACCACTGAGGTCTGGAGATTTGCAGTTAAGTTTGCTGTGGGTGAGAATGTGCCGCATTCTGCTCCCTGTTGACTGCAGTTCTTGGCTGGTTGCAGGGTAGAGCCTCAGTAGAGAGTCAGATCCTAAATGAATTAGCAAAAGAAGTGTCGCTGCTTCCAAGATGAATGGAAAGATATTGAACTAACATTAAGATTACCAACCACTGTGACTGGTCCTACTCCTTTCTTTGGAGAGGAACACTCAAGTGAGTAAGTATCCCTGGCTCATCCAGCTGTCCCAGTTTGTACCTAGCTCAGTTGCATCCCTCGGGTCTCAGTGGGTTCCCTGGTGGACTCCACAGTGAGGTGCAAGTTCCCTATTTAGTGGCGCTGTGGTGAAACTTACAGAAAATATTGTATCTGTGGGAGAGGATAAACATCAGATGCATCTTTTCTCAGTCAGCTGGGTTAGCCCAGGCGAGGCCTTTTTTCCGACCCATTTCCTTTCTGTTATGATACATTTCTTCCCAGAAGCAGAAGGGATTTCTCTCTGTAGTCCACTCTTTCTCCCTTCTTTCCCCAACCTCCCTCCCATCATTCTTTCCTTCTATTTTCCTTTTAGTTGTAATGTTCCCTCCAAGCAGCACTTCTGAAACCCAGGGCGTTTCCAAGAGAGAGCTGGTGACACAGAGCTGTGTGCCAGAAGTGTGTGTTCCCTTCCTTTCTCTCCCCGAGTGTGCCTGCCACACACCCAGCTGGAGAACAGCTGGTAGTCGTCTGTGAGGGGACTGCCTACAGAGTGGGTCCCTGGGAGCCCTGACATTGACTCAGTGCTCACTACCACCTGCCATGGGTTCAGGGCTCCAGCCCAGCTCAGCTCTCAGTAATGACGGTTAAGGAAATAGATTTTGTCCTATCCCCTTTTCTTGGCAAGATCTTACTGGGTTCTGATCCTGTTTGAGCAATTGCATGGCGAATGGTGAGGCTTCTTGGCTCGTGGGGAAAGAGTACAGAGTGGCCAGGTGCACAGCAGCCTGTGTTTGGGACAGTGCTGTCCTTAATTCTTGGGGTTGTGTACAACTTATGTGTACCTAGGAAAAGGGGGTGAGCTGGGGGTGTGCAGTCTGAAGCTGCACCTGGGAAACTGAAGGACAGACTATCAACTCCGTGTGTCTGTCTGTGTCTTGCCAGGGTCCTGTGTGTCTGTTCTTCCCTTGTCCAAAGGCTTTCTCAACTAAGTCCTGGGGTGGCCCCCAACATCTGCTGCACCATTTGTTGCCATAGCCCCGCCCCACTGTGATAAGTTTTGAAACAATCCTTGAGCTTATTTCTCCCCATTGATCCTTATTTTAGGTTTGTGAGGAGAGGAATCCGATTGACAGGCCTTATCCTCAGGGTTGTAGGTCACCAACCCAACCAGCATGGACTCCCCAGGTGGCATGTGTCCACCCCCGGGTGACCCTGGGCAAGGAGAGCTCTCCAGGAGACCTTACATTACAAGACACCTGGAACATACCCATAAGTGCCCACTGCTTGTGATCTGCCTGAGGATCTTGGGCATTTGTTAGCAGAATTCATACAATGTACATTCCTCACATGTATTAGACCCAAGATCCATGCTAGGCCAGCTCATCAGTCTCAGTCACTCATGACCGCCCTAATCTCTTTGCTGGTAATTGGCCCAGGAGTGAGATTTAATCCCTATTTGGAACACCAAGATAAGGAGACAAATACTCTTGAGCTTTCTTTTTCTGTTTTTTCCAATGTTCTGAAGAGTAAGTCCTGAGCCAGGCATGGTGGTCCACACCTGAGATCCCTGTGCTTTAGGAAATTGAAACAGAAGGATCACAAGTTTTATCTGCCATGGTGCAATTTGGCAAGGCCTTATCTCAAAATTTAAAAAAATAAAAGTAAATAAAAAGTCTGAGGCAATAGCTCAATGAGAAGGCCCTAGATCCAATACCTAGTACAGAAGCAGGGTTAACCCTTGGCCCAGGATTATCACCCAGCTTTGGAACACTTGTCTAGGACGTGGGAGGTCTTGGATTCAGTCCCTAGCACTACATAAAAGAGAAACATTTCACAGTGTTTCTAGGGGATGTCTTGGTCTCCTGATGGAAGTCAAGTGGAGGATGAGTTGCTATAAGAGTAGGGTTCATTTTTATGTGTCCCCCAAGGGTTCCTGGGTCAAAAGTGCAGTCACCAGGGTGGGAGTATCAGCAAGTTCTGTAGATCTCTAAGAAGTGAGACCCGTGAGTGGTTCTTAGGTCACAGGGTCCTTGAAGGGGACCATGGGAATCCTCCTTCTGCTTTGGTTGCAGATGTGTTTTCTTCTACTAGGATCCCAACATGAGTATCACTATCTACTATCCTCTCCAAAGCCTAAACCAAAGGGGCTGCCTGATTCTGGCGCTAAATAAACCTCGCCTCGCCACAGAAGTACTCTATGTCAGGTATCTTCTGGCGGTGGGAAGCTGGCTACTACATAAGTAGATCCAAGGTCCTGGTCACGCATTTGTCACCCCACCTCTAGACTTCCTACTGAGTGCGCCAGTGGAAATATTTCCTTTAAGAACTTTAAGTCATGAGTCTGTTGCTGACAGCAAGCACCTGATAACTACAGAAAGTCATTGCTTCCAACTTCTTTCTCTTGGAACATTCCCCAGCTCAAAACCATTCACATCTCAATAGTTCCCCATTGCCTAGGAAATTTAAGTCCAAATTTCTGAGTCTAACAGCAAAGACCCTTTTATTTTTCTTCTCTGTACTGGAGATTGTACCCATAAGACCTTTACAATGAACAACATCTTCAGGTCTTATTTATTTATTTATTTTGACACAGGGTCTCACTGTGTCAATAAATTGTCCAGGCTGGTTTCAGTTTCCAGAGTTTTCAGATTATAGGTGTGTGCTATAGCCCCAGTTGAAGGTCCTGCTTCATAGAGTCCTGGTATGTGTTTCTCTCTTGTTGTTTTCCAACACTTCTCCTTGCAAGTTCTGTCTCAGCAGGCATGACTCAGCTAAAGTTTGTTTAAATTACATGTTTTGTCCTTAAAAATAACATAGGTTTCCATGTTGCTGGGCTGTAGAAGATATCAATATAGCTCTAACAGGGGCACCCAGCTGATTATGTGCCATAATCTGGAGGGGCTTCCCACTGTCATGGGAATAGGCCCTGAAGGACCAGGACTCCCTAGCATTCCTATCACTCACCCCAACTTTCCCTGGTGTAGGAGATTCCCAGGGTTGCCAGACCAACTTAACAGAAACTTAGTAGGCATAGAAAGGAGAAACGTATTTCCTTAATACAAGCAGCCAGATGACTGACATGAAGGTGTAGGTATGGCTGGTTCCTCTTGGAGGCTCTGAGAGATCATTCAAGGGTCTTCCCAAGCTTTTGGCAATTCCTGGCCTTCTTGGCTTGTTGGCCCATTACCCATATGTCTGCCTCTAGCTTCCATGTGTGTGTGTGTGTGTGTGTGTGTGTGTGTGTGTGTGTGTCCTCTTATAAGACCCCCTGGTCATTGAATTTAGGATCTCCCCTAATCTACTGTGACCTCATCCTAACTTATTTAATTGATTACCTACACAAAGACCCTCTTTCCAAATATGTGACATCCCAAGGTTCCTTTGCATCCAGAATTTGAAGGGGCCATTACTGATGTCTCTGTATCAAGGACACCTGATTCTTCCTGCTCAATTTATAAACTATTGCACTGTAGTGGTGGTATCCACTCTCCATGCCACCAGCTGATATTCAACTTGGGACATTTTGTTATGTTCCAAGATATGGACATCCTTTTTCTTTTTCTATGCCGTTTGATATTCAAGAACCCAGAGTTTCAGCAACTCCTAGCTGTTCCTCAGGCAGCAGCTCCTGAGGCAAAACAACATCCAGGGACTGACTTTAGCCTTGTAGTGGGGATATACAGGAGACAAAAGCTGCAGAGTCATGTTGAAATCAAATGCTCCTCTCTTCCCACTGTACCTCGGTTCTGTCCACCTTGACCAATAAGATATTCACCACTCCTTCTAGAAGACCCATTGCTGGGTTTTGCTAATGAACTCTTGGCTCCTCAAAAGACCTCCAGCACCCGAACCCCTTCTGTCCAGTGTGACCCAAGGTAGTGCTGAAGGTTTGTTCTGTAAGTAGCCTTCATAGGATCCTCCTCTGCCCTCATCTTTTCCACAAATAAAACTCTGTCTTTTAAAATCTGGTGTGGCTTTGTACCTTTGTAGCTGCTTGCTTATTAATATTTATAGTTAGTATGGAAAGATCCTCAAAAAGAGGCACAATTTCATCCATCCCATAAAAATTAGATAGTACCTACCATGCACCAGATTCTGTGCTAAGGGTTAGGGACACAGAGGTGACATAACATAGTTCCCATCCTCAGAGGATCCCTAGCTTCTCAGGGGCCAGTGCTTTCCCTGTCTCAGGCTGGTGCTATGGTGTAGCAGCTAAGGTGTACTGACATCACCTGAGGGTCCTGTCCCCTGGCTGTTTCTGTGGACTAAGTGTGTGACAAGGCTACGTGTTGTGCATCCTCTGATCCTAAGAACTCAGGGAGGTCTGGTGAATGTGGACTTTTTCTGACAACAGAATGAGGCTGTGGAGAGTTTTCCATCATAGCCATTCACAGTGGAAATGTTTTCAAATGATATCAGTCATCTATGAGATACAAGGATCTGGCCAAAGGAAGTGGCCTAGGAGAAGCATGGGGGTAGGTGTGCTTCCAAAGTGGTGAGGTAGATTGAATCCGTGAGACTGGTCCTGGGACTGAGGAAGGACTGGAGCTCACACCATTTTCCAACAGAGCAGATGCAAACCTTGCTAGTCACATTGTCGCCAAGGCCCGTCTCTGGCATCTTCCAGCAGTGGAGTCACTTTGTGTTGTATTTCATTTTATTTGAATCACATTTGACATCTAGAGGGGGAGCAACATCTTTGATGGCAAGGTTAAAAGCTAGAGAGATCTTGATCCCTCGGGGCATCTTTGAGCAGTGGGATCAATGCCAGGAGCACCCTATCTTGGGATCTCTTGTGAGTGAAAATGTGTAACAGTACTTAGCCCTTTTCCTTACTGAGGGTTTTCTGTTACTACTGCCTAAGTAGAGTCCTGACACTAGGTGGACAGGGACAGTCTCCAAAATCCCCCGAAGAAGGTGAGGAGATGAGCACTGTGTGTAGATACTGCATTTCAACTATTTGTGGAACATTCAGTTGCAGCTCGCGTGCAGTCACTAACCTCAAATACCAACCATCCCCAAACAAGATACCTAAGAGTTATTCCATGATGGGTCGAGGGATCTGTGGGTCAAGGGACTGGGCAGAGCTCATTGTGTTTATCTCAGCTCCAGCATTCAGAAAAGTGGAAGCTATAGGTTACTGAGATGGCTGACAATTTTTCACTGTGGCCCTATGCTCAGCATTAGGCTGAAGTGAAGCCTGGAGCCGGAAGTTCTGTCCACAGAGCACATCCATCGTTCGACCTCTGCTTCTCCTAGAGTCTCCAGTTCAATTCTGAGAGAGCTGCAGCGGACCCAGGGCAAAGCTGCGCACTGTGTTAAAGCTCGCTTCAGGAAGTAACTCACTGCATTCTGCTGTTATTCCTCATGATCCATGGAGTTGATTTCTGGAAACCTCCTCCGATAGCGAAATCTGTCACAGCCCAAATCCCTTATGTGAAATGGCATGATATTCCCATACAACATGCACACATTATCTCTCACACTCTGCATCATCTCCAGGGCAACTGTGATACCTGATGCAATGTAAATGCTATGTAAATAGTTGTTAGACTGCATTGTTTAGGGAACAATGAACAGAAAAGTTTTTTTAAGTATTCTTGAACTACAGCTGATTGACTATGTGGATACCCGTAGGGGGAGGGGTAAATAATTTGTGGCACTGTTTAAAGAAAGCCACAGGTTTACAGGCATTTTCAGGAATGGGTAACAGACTAAATTCACAGCCAACAGGTGGTGGCAGCCAGGTGTGAGGAAAATGGTTTGAAGATATTGTGGGAAATGAAAAGAGCCCGGGAGGGGGGCCTGGAGAGAAGGCTATTCTCAGTAAAAGCTGTGGAATGAATCATTTACACAAGCACAGCCTCTATGCTACCACCCCTGCAGGGAGTGGTCTTTTGATCTGGCCCAAGCAGGAGAAAGATCTGGGCTCTCTGAGCCTCTGACCTCTTGGTATCAGGCAAGGCCCTCAAATCCTGCTTCTCAGGCTTTAATGTGCATGAGATTGACTCCAAGAGGCTGATTCCCCTGGGCCCTCTCCAGAGAGTCCAGAGTCACTGGACCTGCATTGAGCTCAGGACGCTATCTGTCTAAAATAAGTACCAGCTGTTGTCTGTCTGCAGAGCTGGGCTGACCATATTTAGAGATGTTGGTTTTCTTGGGTGTATAATTAGAAGGTTAAGTTCAAGCAGGACTGTCAAATGGGACTTGTTCTGTGGAACCTGAGGAATCCCATGCAGGATACATATTAACTGAGTTAGAAAATAGCCTTTGAATGTCTGCTCTGCTCCTGGCACAGGGATGGATATTGTGGCTACACAGAATTCAAGATGGACTCCATGTCTGCTGCCTGGAGTTATAAAACTGAGGATAATGGTTGGAACAGAAGGTGCTCCAGAGATCACAGCAATGTGTGACCTTAGGGAGGAAAGACAAAGCCAGTTTACCTCGCTTTGGAGCTTCCTCTTGCTCTGGACTGAGGACAGACTCCGCCTGCTGGCTTGGGTAATCTGTAAGAGTCTTTGCAGCCAGTAACCTTTGGTCTAAATCTACTTGCGAAAAAAGTCAGAAAAGCCAGAAGGCAATTACTGGGTTTAAAATCTGAGTCACAAGGTTACAAATTGTGTGGCTCTTTAGTGTTAGAAATGTTTTGTGTTGTGGTTTAAAGATACTCAGAAACAATCATCTTAATAAAACAAGCACAGAATATGTGGAGACTGAGCAAGAGATCAAATGGGAATACTAGACCCCAACCCTGCTGTGCTCAGAACAGCTGTACAGAAGATCTGGGAAAAAGCTTTCATCCCTGAGTCTCACATGGCTTCGTCTGCAAACTGGGCCTCATGGTACTCTCCTTGTGGAGCTGTTGTAAAAAGAAAACCTGTATATTAAACACTTAGTAGTTCAGTGCCAGGTATTTAGGGAGCATTCGATAAATGATACCCCTGACTATTTAAGTATCTTCCCTGTACATATTATACTTGTCAACATATCTGCACTTGTTTTATAAATGAGAGTGGAAAATTACATGTGTAGGAGTGGCCAAATCTGAGGGCTTTGCCAGGCCAACTGCCTCTCTGAGGAAGTTCTGTAATTCTTTCTTGACAATAGTGACCTGAACTCTGGAATGGGAGGGGAGGGTTTGCGTCCCCTCCCTTGTTTTGTTTTATTTTGTTGATTTTTTCAAAAGAGAGTCACTTACTTTTTCCAGTTGAAACTATACATAAATATCCAAATTTGGCATATGAGATTTCCATGTTTAAAAGAATAAAAATGATATCCATACATGTTGTTGAAAAATAAGAAAGAAGTCCTGAATTGATTTATTGGTATTTTCTGCATTTTAACAGGGCAACTTTCCTTGACATTAAGTCTGCAAACTTGTTTTTTTCCATTTTGATAATTAAAACAGTACACAAAATGCACCACTGAGCCAGCACTCCTATCGCTTTGTGGTTTTTGACGTGCAAAGATATTTGGCCGCAATTTTATTCCCTCTGCTATGAAAACAAACAGAGGATTAACCTTCGGCTCTGCTTCTGGTTTTGTGTCACATAATAAGTGTTCACTAAATTACCCATCGCTATTTTTATGTGTATCATCTTACCAGACATGTTGATGTTGCTGACTGACATGCTTTGACCTGCAGACAAATGTAAAATTAATTTTAGTTTCTTGCATTTGATGATTCTGGACACAACTAACTCTGTTCTGTGTTGGGAGCTGTGGTCTCAGTTTGAAGGTAGGACATGACATCCTGCCACAAATCTTGGTGTCGGTTTGGTAAAGCCTTTTGTATAACCAGGAATCGGGAGAAGGCTAACTTCTCTCTAGCAGTAAAAGGGCGGACCATGGAAAGCAGCGAGGGCGGTGGGGGTAAAGTATGCAGAATTTGATTTGCGCAGATCACGTGATGAAATCTACAGCGGTTAGAATTCAATTTCCTCGCAGAAAACACAGAATGAGGACTCCACCGTGCAGAGGTTCGACTCTCGTTCACAAGTCTGAGAGTAAGGCCGGCATGGCGTTCTGCTGTGTCGCGAATCCAAGCTCGGCGCACCTGTTTCACAGCAGTGGGTGGTAAAGCCGCACCCCCCCCCCCACGTTTACCTCACCGCGCACGCTGGCTGCTGCAGCTCCAGCCTCAGCGTCCGTACATCATTCAGCAAAACTGAGTCGTGTACTCTCTACCTTTAAGGCCAGTTCCTGCCGGTTTCCCCCAGCACAGCACTTCTACTAACTTGTTTCTCAGGCCGCTCCTAATTACCCACCTTAGCAGCAGGCTGATAAATACAATCTATATTCCGGGAACAAAGGTGCTTCGGAGAATGAGTATTTGAGAAGGATTAATGGTCTGTGGTTCCAGGAACGGGGTGAGATCTTAACCTAGACACCTAGGTCTGGGCCAACCATGCAGGCACTAGTCCTAACTATAAGACGTGGACCTATAGATTTCTGTTAACACAGTAGTAGGAGAAAAGCATCAATATGCCCAACTGTGGTAAAGAAAAAAAGTTGTCTTTCGGCCAAAGTCCCTGGGCTCTGGACAGAACTGTTATTATAAGTTTAGAAAGTAGCTTCCAATGAATAGGAAATACTGTATGTCTAGGTAGTGTCAAATTCCCTTCCACTCCGAAAATTACTAGAATTGTTTACAGAGGCAGGAGTGTAAACCTCAGAAATGATGCCGGGGTGAAAATCAGCCAGTTTGATATCAGAGTACTGTATAATCAAAAATCCTTTGAAGTATTCAAGATAGATTAATGTTATAATGATAATTTAAATATACCTGAGTAGTTGTTAGTTTTCCAGGAAGAAAACTTGCAGAAAATATTACAAAATGTAATATGTCTGGCTGTTTAAAAGAACCTGAAAATCATTCTGCTTCTTTTTATTGCTTAATGCTTTAAGTACTTTCTGCTTATCATATTAGTTTAAACATTGAAGGGATTTTCATGAATCTATTATTTGGCCTCATTGTTTAAAGATATTTAGTTTTATTGGAACACTAAATAAGAGTCCTTTGAGATAATGGTTAAAGTATAATTTATTTTTAATTGGATTTGGAAGTCGAATCCAAAGACCTATGGAAAACTGTATTTTTATTTTGATAATATACTTCTAGTAATCAAACTTAATACCTTTTTCTATGAGCAAAATTTATAGATAATAATATAGTTTTAAAAGTATACTGACATATTCGTCTTTATTTTTGCTTATTCATGTAAAAATGAGAAAATTCTGGGAGAAATATTTTTCTTTCTTACACAAATTTTATTTGTTTGTGGTTCCATATGTTCCTGGGCATCCTGTTTATCCTGAGTGCCCTTCTGCACTCATTACTCACCTCTGTGAGTCCCCACCTTACCCTTCTTCCCACCTTCCCCTACAGATGGCAGTGACCATCTGTACTGAAGCCCCAGCTCCTGCTGTCTTCACTGGAAATGCTCCTGGGCTTCCCCTGCCGGCTTCCTCCACTGTCCATAGCCCCTCATATATGCCCCAAGCTAGCACCCATCCCTTCTGAGTTGCGTGGTAGCTGAATCCTTGCATTTCCCTCATTCTATGCCCACTGCCCTCCTGGTGCTAGTTCACTGCAGGTAGAGGCGTCCACTTCGAGTATCATGGTGAGCAGGCACAGGGTGCGGAAGGGGAGAAAGGAAAGGCTAGGAGGTGGATGTGTCCTGTTCCACATGACCATGGCTGAGAGTGGATTCCGTGCAATCTCACTGACCATAAATCACTTTTAGGTGAACAGGTAGCATTTCTGGGAGACCGACCGAACCTGTGTGGACAAGAGACCATGCCTGACCCTGAATACTTACCAACTCGGGCATGCTATCCTGTGCCTGGCTGGTGGAGGGCTGCCTGTTGTAAGAATGGTTGTGGGTGCAAGTATCTGTGTAGTTTCTGTATCTCTTTTGAAACTGATGCTCCTTAAGGGAACAGGCTGTCTTCCTTTATTTTTTTAAACTGATGTGTATCCATGCCAATGTGAGGACCTTATTAAGATGCTTAATCATAATTTAAATAGGATAACAAGACCATCCATTCTTGCATGGCGCAGCTCTTGAAGTGCAAGCCCATCAAGGTGACCTTGGTCCATGGGAAGACTGCCGTGTTCTGCCCAACATGAGAGGCTGTGTGAGCAGCCCAAGAAGAAGAATGGTGGCACTTGGAATCTTTAGATGCCAGGGCTTGGTGTCAAGATAAAATGATAGGGGTATCAATTCCCAGGGCAACGTCTAGCCCTGTGAACCTGTGATAGAATGAAAGCTTGCCAGAGTCATTCTCTGGGACAGTATGGCAGGGTCAAAATTGCTCACAGAAATGCCATTGGCTTGTACTAAACGAAAGAGACTCACAACCTAAGGCTGTTTTCTGTGGGGCTGCGCTATCCATCAGAGTAGTGAACCATCTCAGGTTCCAGGCACATGTATGCATTGCAGACTGCAACACACGTACAGCTCCTTCAGCCTTCCCCAGCCCCCTTAGGAAGGAGGTGACTTTGGGAAAGTGTTTGTGTTATGGGTGAAGAAAATGAAGCTCAGATGTTCAGCAACTTGCCTAATACACTGATATGAGGTAGAACAGTGGTTAGGGTAGAACCCACTCTTTAGACTTGTGCCTGTGGCTCTTTAGTCCACATAAACCTCACTAATCTCTATAGCCAATGTACAATAATAAATACATGGGGAAAATTTAAATTTATAAAACAAATAGGAAAACATATGTGACATCAAAATTAAAAATGTATGCTACAAACATTATCATCAAGAAGTAAAGACAAGCTGCAGGACAGCTTGTATAGACAAATATATACAAATTGTGTATGTGAGGTGTCCAGGATATACAAAGTAACTTACAACTTAGTAAAAAGACAAGTTAATTTAAAATGGATAAAAATTTAATTACATAGTTCTTCAAATAAGGTACATAAATGGCCAAAAAACCCCAAAAAGATACCCAATATCATTAGTAATCACTGAAATACAAATCAAAACAATGAGAAATCATTTTTATACCAACTAGGATGGCTTGAGTGAGAAAGACAGGTCATGTCAGGTATCACTGAGAGACTGGAACCTTCATTGTTGCTGTGAATATAAAATGGTACAACCACCTTAGAAAACAGTATGACTGTTCTACAAACTATTAAATACAGACGTCCAACAATTCTACTCCTAGGTGCATACCAAGGGTAATTAAAATAGATATCCACATGAAAACTTACACACAGATGTTCATAGCAGCATGATTTATGGTAGACAAACAGTATAAACAGCCATGAGCTAATGGATGGATAAATAAAATTTGGTATGCCCACGCAATGGAATATTATTCACAAAAAAATCACATATTGATATATATTACCACATGGACAAAGCTTGAAAATATGCTAAATGGAAGAAGCCAATCATAAAAGACTATGTGTATCACATATCCAGAATAGGCAGAGATGTAGAGACATGATGTAGATTGGTGGCTGGCTGTGGCTAAGGGTCAGTGGGATTGGGAAGAGACTGCTAACGGGGTACAGAGGTTCTTTTAATGGGAATGAAATATTCAAGCACTAGATCATGGTGGTAGGTGTCCAAGTGCAAATGTACTAAAATCAATGAACTAATAACAATATATTTTCTACTGATGAAGTTCATGGTGTTTGACTTGTATTTCAAACACATTTGTTAAATGGAAATTTTCACAAAAGACTCACCACATTCCCAGGGTAGCCCTGGGCTGCCAAGTTACAGTCTTGTCTGAGGCTAAAGTGCAAATTCTTTATAGGACATACGAACTGGCTAGGTTCCAGCCCCACTAGTCAGTCCCCTTCTACTCTGTTGTCTGTGCCAGGAAAGCTACAGTCCAAATTGTGAATCTGCTACATGCTACTTCAATGACCTTGAACTTGTCATCTTCAACTCTTGGAGCTGCCATGTCCTTATCTTCAAAAGAGGGAAAATCCTGCCTTTAAGCGGGATCGGGGAGTCTAACAGTGTGAAGATAAGGCCCAGCTGGATGCCAGGAGCCCAGTGCAGTTTGGCCAATGCCCATTTTCTTCTCCTTCCTCTTCTCAACTTCTGAACTTGCACTGAAATGAGTTTGCAGCTCAGCTGGCTGTCTTCCAAACGCCCAGCCATGAAGACTTCTCCCGTTTTGCACATGCCTCAGCAATGAGCATACTGTACCATGTGTGTCATGTTGTCCATCTGTCCTCCTTCAGAGCTATCTGAGGGCCTGGCTTCTGATTTTATCCCTTAGTAACTGTCTGAGGGCCAAGCACAGTTCCTAGCATATGCAGGAGCTTAATAGCTATATGCTTTGAATTAAGAAGGGAGCAGTGAGGGCAATATTTTCTCAAACATAACAGGAGTTCAATACCTAGTTGGTAACTTGGGATTTGACTTGGTCAGGCCTCTGTGAGCCTGAATTGATCTCTACTACATGCTGCTTTTAAGCTTTCCTCTGCTTAGTTCAGTTCAACACACATCTCATTAACACTCTGGATGAGCTTGAAGTGGGTTAGGGCAGGAACTGATGATAACGAATAATGCTCGGTCCTGCCCTAATCTCTGACCTCGGTAATCCAGCTCCCCCAACTCCTGCATAGAGTACCCACTTGAAGAATGTTTTTAATGGAGATATATATGTTTGTCTGTGTCCTCTGCTCAGACTAATGGTTCAGCAGAAAAAGCCAGAAAGCAAGGTGTGATGTCCAAGATCGAGAGTGTTGGCCTTTTGTCCCCCTCTCTCAGCTTTGTCTTGGGTTTTCACATAGTTTTGCTCTTTTAAATCCAGTTTTGCCATGAGCCATTCCCCCCCAAAATGAGAAGAAAGAGCCCCACGTCCTTCTCATACCTGGAGCTGTGTTGGGGCAGAAGCAGCCACAAGGATGAGGCAGCCTGTGCTTGGAGCCCTCTGCAGCCCCGCAGCCAGCCTGTGGCTCATTCACTGCAGGCAGAGGAGTCCACCCCAAGTAGCATGATGAGCAGAAGTGGGGGTGGGGAAGGGGAAGTAGATGTGTCCCAGTCCACACGACCATGGCTGACAAAGGATTCAGTGCTATCTCTCTGACCATGACTCACTTTCAGGTGAACAGGTGGAGTTTCTGGGATCCTGACTGAACCTGTGTGGACAAGCAGCAGGGCTGGCCTCCCTGTCTGTGAACTATGAATCATGCCACACAGGAATGCTAAGAGGATGGAACTGGCAAGGCATGATGGGATCAGACTGGTCACAAAAGGGACCTATGGATCGAAAGGCACATTGCAGGGGCCCTTCTTACCAGGTATGTTGTTCCTCAAGTGGGTACTCTGTGCAGGAGTGGGCAGAGCTGGGTCAGTGAGACCAGAGATTAGGGCAGGACTGAGCGCTATCCATGGGGATCTTTCCTCCAATCTGTAGGAGTGTCATAAAGATTTTCCCATGTAGTGTCTGCTTTGTGTTTCAATAACATGACTAGCCCCTCCAAGCTCAGAAAATATTTCTCCTCCTAATCAATCACAGGGGTGAGCATTAGATTTGTGAGCATGCTATCTGACTACTGAAGATACCCTAGGAGAACAAGGGCGTCTTTCTACACCCAAAAGCCACTCAGTGGAAGAAGGAGGTTTCAATCACCCATCGTCCTGTTACCAGTCTA
This sequence comes from Petromus typicus, assembly GCA_004026965.1. Lineage (NCBI taxonomy): Eukaryota > Metazoa > Chordata > Mammalia > Rodentia > Petromuridae > Petromus > Petromus typicus. Next base: position 39,929 of record PVIR01007463.1, on the reverse strand, counting down.
GAGTTTGCACCTAACTTGGGGTCCCCTGGGTCTCCTCAGCAGTTTTCTTCCTCCAAACAGAATGCTCTAAAGGGCTCCAAAGAGGAACAATCAGAAGGGGCTTAGCCCTGAGAGGATTTCTGCGCTGTGGATTTGTAGCACAGCAACAACAGACATAATCAGCTTGGCCAAGAAGGGAGTAAGAGTTTGTATGCTCACAGCCCTTCAACATGGTGAGTCCACAAAAGAAAGAAAGTAAAAAGGCTTAGCTGTGTGTTTTGTGTGTGCAGTAAACTACTCCAATCTTTCTCTATCAGCTACCAGAGATGAGTGCTTCCATTCTAATTCTGTCAGCACAGGTTAATAGTGTCCCTTGTGCCTCTGCTCTGAACTGATGGTCACAGTGTCTTCTTGTCCTTGTCTCACGTGTCCCACCACAGGGCTGAAGGACAGTTTTGCACAACGGAAGAAGAGGTGTAGAGTTGGGCTCACACAGCATGGATAGGGTGGGAACACAGGTTCTCCAGCCTGGCCGCTGCCCTTTTCTTTCCACTCGAGGCTCAAGACAGGACTGACCAAGTGTCAAGTCACGCTGAGTTCCTGCTCAGCCCTCCTATTCCCAGCACACTTCCTCTGCAGCTGTTGGATTGGCTCGGCACCCATCCAACTCAGTTATATTGTAGACAGAGTATTTGTGCTGGTGGACATAGGAATTGTGAAGATGTGATTCCTCCCAGAAGTCTTTCAACTCTGGGGGAGGACGGAAGTAAGTTGATGGCAGCAATTTGCATTATATCCAATCTGAAATTCCCAGGATCCACTGCTGGTTCCTCAGTGCTGTAGCTGGAGTTCACACTGCTCGAGGTGGGCTAAAACATGGCTGCCTGGAGCAGAGTGTTCCCTCTACCCGTCCCCTTTTCAGCTTCACCACTGGGTTTTTCTCTGGGAGGAGAGTAGTAAATGAAATCACAGTGGAGCCTGATGAGTCCTTTCTGTGAGACACAAGGGTTCTGGGCTAAGCTGGGCTAGGATGCTTCTTCCAACATCTCTAGTGTGAACTCACAACTGAATTGACATATACTAAACTATCAGTTTCCATGACCTAGAGCTCTCAGGGGTGCCTGTGAGCGCCCACTGAACATGCCATTCACGTTCTACTCTACAGCTCAGACACCAGGCAAGGAGATGGGAACACAGGCATTCATGGCACAGCGCGGTGCATTGTACCTGAGATGAAGGTAGTTCCTGAGCCAGGAGAAGGGGGTCAAATCCAATCAGTAAGCCTGAAATAGTTTGTTTGATGTAAGTTTCAATGTGCTAGTCTTAAGGTGGGGTGGCAGCTGTACCTACTTTGTCAGTGATTCAGAAACAAATTGATGTAAAACACAGTGAGTAGCCTAGGAGTAGCAGGTGGAAAGAAGGTGAATAGAGGTGTTGGATATGCCAGACCAAGAGCCAGGGCAGGAGCAGGGTCTGGCTCGACCTGGCTAGAATCCTGCTGCACAGTGTTAGGATTAATGTATGAGGATGCACTTCCTCAACTGTAAAACACCTTCAAATACCAAGGGAAGGGCAGAGCTTATGTTTATGATCCTTTTCATGCCTGTTTTTGCTGGCTAGAGGGCAAGAATTATATTTCCTGCTTCTGAAACTACCCTGGCTCATATTAAATCCAGGGAATCTGAGCAGTGAGAGCATGGTAGGGTCCCCTGAGAGCCTGCAGGGGGAATGTGGTCTCCCAAGCCTTGTAGTCTGCTCTCTGGAGCTCCAGTCCCTGTCAGCTGCTGCTAACCATGTGCACACCTGGATAATGTTTTGCACATGTTCATTAATATTATTACCTGCACAAAAAATTCCAAATGTCAGCTACCTTTCCTCACAAAGGAAAATAACCAGTTATCTGTTTGCAATATTCTTCTTCTAGCATTTGAAATATGCTGCTTGTCATGTTTTAAAAAGACATGGAAATTAAACTGTCTCCAGGAAATTTTTTTCTCCCTCTAAACTTGCCCATTTGCACAATGTCCTTCAATTAAATCTGAAATTAAACCATGTTCCCCCTGAGCGGTCATTTTAATATTTTCAAGTTTCCCAGGCAGGGAGATTAAGAAGCAATTGATTCCATGAGCCCTCCAGGGCCTCCGCAGACCCTCCTGGACATCCACCCCATTCAGCAACGGGTCTGAGGCACAGCCTAGCACACACTGGCCCTCTCCTGTGCTCTCCTCATGTGGCATTTCGCCAGACTTAGACTCTTGCCCAACCTCCTCCTGCCTTCTTTACAGCCGCTGGGTCCTATTCCTTGCCATTTCCAATGCTAGGCACACCCTCTCTCCCACATCACCTGCTTCCATTCCGGTGCCCTCGTGGACTCTGAGCAGGCATGTTCTATCCTGTTTCGCCAACATCTCATCTGTGTCTCTGCTCAGCGTGTCCTGATTGCCCTTGGAGGCTGCCCCTCCTCCCCATAGACAGTCCCACTGCTCCCTGCACACAATTTAAGTCCTTATGATCCTTTTCAAGGTGCCACCCACTTCTGCCTTGATGTCCCTCCCACTTCTGTATCCTCTGTTCCCCATCACCCCCTGGACTTGAGCTGGAGACATCTTACTACTTCTCAAACACGTCTCGAATGCCTGTGATCACAGCCTCTGGGTTCAGTCCCAGTGGTGCAGCCTCTGAGCGATGCCGTCTGTTCGTTCCCAAAGAGTTCTTCCAACCCTTGCTAATGTAGCAGCCACTACCCCGCCCGACCCCAGACACTGTCCCTGCGCCTGAGCCTATCTCCTAAGAACTCACTTTTCCAGGACCTGTCTCACCATGTATGTCCCTCAGATGCATGCTCACCAAGGGCAGGAGCACTGTCCTTTCTGTCCTGACCACATAGATGGTCCCTCACCAAGTTCCCTAGGGTGTGCTTGGGGCTACACACAGCTCAGAGACGCTGGTGTGTACCTCACTACACCCTCTGACAAAAGAGAGACATGGCTGAACAGTTCAGCCATTACCCCCACCCCCACCCCACAAGGGAGCAGAAATTAGCCTAAGGGGAAAGACCCAAGCCAGGTACTGGTGGCTGACCTAGGACTCTTCTTGCTGCTATTGAGAAAGAAGCTCCTGCTTTCTCTGGAGTGGACTCTAGGGAGCAAACATCTTATTACTGGGAGGTGGGAGCTTGGTATCAACAAAGCCAAGACAGATTTGGAGAGAAACCTGCCTCAGGACCTTTGCACTGTTCCTTCTTTCTGTTAATTTCCTGGGCCTTGCTTTACCTGTCTCTACCTCTGGAGTTCCATTTCCTCAAGGGAATAAAATCTCATTTTCAAAATTTTGGACTGTTTGAATTGAGGTGAAACTCTGACAACAGAGAGACTTCAGTATCCTTCCTACGCGGGGAGGTGCCCTCTCCTCCTAGATTACTGGCTCTTCCCTCTCTTTCTCCCCCTGCCTATACCTTGAATGCCTCTCCGGGATGGTTCTGGTCCTTGTGCTGTGATGAGTGATTGAGCTGTATAACTCCTATAAACAGCTTCTTGAATAAATTCAGACTGTTTCACTTCCCTGGGGAAGTTTGATTAGGTGTCCATCCGTTTTCTGACACATTCGGCCTAAATACACCTTGGCAATGGGCCTCTGGAAACCTTTCCTGAAGCATGTATCCTCCCAAAGTGCTGGCCCAGAGCAGCCAAGGTGGGCATTTGTTCTCTACCACACACCCGGCCCATGTCATTTAAGGAAGTGGCATTTCAACCAGATTAAGTTCAATAGGCCAAGCCCTGCAGTGAATTAGAAATTCCTTTTGATTAAAAAATACCTCTTATTTCAAATACATAGAACCCAAGAGTGAGTTTATTGTTTTAATAAGCTGCTCCATATTCTGAATTTGATTTGATTTTTCAAAGTGGGATGAAAGCAAGACCGGGCATGGGGAAATGATTTATTCATATTTGTACACATGGCTGAGTGTCCATGAGTGAATTACAGTGGGGGAGGGTCAGCATCGTGGGAGGGGTCACAGTCATGCTGAATCCTGGGGCCCTAGGCAGCCCCTGGCCTGGGAACTACCTTTCATAACTTGATGTGATGGTGGCCCCAGTCCAGGCCCAGGACATCCAGTACACAGCTCATCCTGGGAAGGACACATAAGCACCTGCGGCTTCTACCAGAATCGGGAAGTAAGTGGCCAGCACAGCGTCTCTGAGTTTCTTGCTGGCCCCAGATTGTAGGCACCTTTCCCTCCATGCTAGTTATTCCTGGGGAGGAGGGAAGAAGTGAGAGACACCAACTCCTGTCCCTGTAGGGTAATGCTCTTTCTCACAGGGCAGGAACATCTCCTGCTGCCCACATTCTCATGTATCAGTTCCAAGGTATTGTATTTAAGGCATTTATCTCTGATGTCTGAGACAGAAGGTGATGACAAGATCTCTAGTTTATGGCCTGGGATCCCAGAGACTGATTCTAATCTTGGTTCTATGGCTTATGTGATTCTTGGGGGGGGCTCTGAGCCATCTTCATGTTAGGTAGAATGGTGAGCTGGGAAGTGACCTCTGACCCCTCCCAGTGCTGGTATTATCAGTTTTTGTGGGATTCTCAGTCATAACTTACCATAGAAAACAAAGGGCTTTTATCTGTCCATTATAATAGTAGGGAGATAACTAGTCTTGACTCAGATAACACCACAGTGTGAGGAGCTGGCAGAACCAACGTGTCTTCAAGAATGCCTGTCACTATTTAACCCTAAAGTCCTGCCCTGGGTGTGTCCTCAGTCCATACACTGTAGCTGGACTTGTCCTCAGTTGCTCCTGGATCTACTGAGCTGACAGCTCTTTAACATCCTTCAGCTCCTAGCTTCAAATCTTTTCAAGTCTCCGATTTTATACCTGACTTACCATGGCTTTCTGTGGCTGGGTGCCACTGCTTTCAGCTCTGCTGCATTCATAGTTGCATCTTCTTAATTTTCCTGGCTATGTCCTACTTACTTGAGTATACTTCAACATCTTTGTACCTTGACTAGGAACATTCTTTTTTTTGTTTTTTTTGAGACAGGGTCTCACTTTTGTGGTTCAGGCTCACCCTGAGCTCAGCTTCAAACTCACATCACAGCAATCCTCCTGCCTCTGCCTCCCGAGTGCTGGTATTACAGACGTGAGCCACCACGCCTGGCACTGTGGGATGTGGTACTAGTTGCTGCTGGGTATGAGTCTCCACACCCAGTATGGTGTGTGGTTACCGGGGATCAAACCCAGGTCCTTGCACTTGCAAGACAGGCGCTGGAACCACTGAGCTACCTGCCCGGCCCAGAACATTCTTTATCTTCTTCTCTTGTCAGTGGACTCTTACCCAGTCTGAAAATCCAGCTCAACTCTTCCTTATTAGAGACCTCTCTCTGATTTCTCCAGGCAGAGTGAGCATATCCAACTTTAATTTCCACAGTATGCTTAATCTCCCTGACATTTTATTGAAAAGAGCTTGACATGGAGATTGAGACGTACTCAAAGTCAGTGGTCCCCACTGCAAGACAAGTGAGCATATTACAGGTGACAGCACAGAGTGACCAGGGCTTTGACAGAAGGAAGCCCTTAGCCAGTGGGAGCTGAGATCTCCGTGCCCCTCGGTGCAAATGCTTCCTCGCTGGCCTGGTATTTTGGGGTCAGGCCTGGTGGATCTTCTCCACACCAGCCCCTGGGGCTCTGCCAGGTGAGCACACACACTCTCAGCCCTTTAATGTGAAGTTACTGAAGAGACATGGAGCAGCCTAAGAAGTGGAGAGAACATTTCTTTTATATATCTGTTGTTTTCACTTCAAAATTCAGAAATGATTTTTCAATTTACTGACATCTCACTGAAGCAGCCCAGAGTGCTGCTGCCTGTGCCCTGGGCCCTACTTCCCCACAGCCGAAGTCCTCCATGACTCCAGTGTCTCGGCCAGATCTCAGGAGTCGTAGCTGGGGCAGAACCGCTTTCACCGGGGCCCGAGCAGGGTCCCATTGCATTTCCTTGTCATGTCTCATTAGTCTTCTCTGATCGCTGAAGGTGTCTCATGTTCTGCTTGACCTTTGCAGACTGGATGAGCACTAGTCTGGCGTGTTACAGTCTGTCAGTACTGTTAGATTCTGCTGTTTGTTTGTTTGTTTTTTTTCTGGCTAAGGCTGAGGTTATGGGTTTAGGGAATAAAGGCATAAAGTGCCCTCTCATGTTCTTTGAGGGATACATGTTGTTCATCTTCACTTATTCTGGGCATGGCAGCCTTGAGTGCCAAGTCAAGGTCTCGTCTGTTAGGTTTTTGTTCTTCTCTTTCTTTTTAGGTTATTAGAACAAGAAAACTGCCCAATATGGTTTCCGCCACATGCGGTCAACAGAGGCCTTCTTCACAGCAATCAACACACAGTAGGTCTTGCAAGTTCCTGTATCTTATGAATAGATAAGAGCTGGAGCTCTGGGATTGGAGCAAGGCTGCTGGCATTAAAGACTCGGCCACAGGTCTTCCCTGTGGAGACAGAGCCCTGAGGGACAGACAGCATGATGATGGCAGCCCGGTCCCCACAGCCTCCTGACGAAGACAGTGACAGGGAGGGCAGAAGACAGGATGGGAAGACGTGGGAGTGAGTGAGCGGGGGCGTCAGGATAGTGGTTGCCTTTCTCAAGGAGATGCATTCCAGAAAGCTTCTGGAGACTCAGAACAGCCATATGTGCACGCAGCATGGAGTCCTTATGGGTTACTTTCCTGTCTGAGGCACAGTACCATACATCTGCTGCTTAAAGGAAGAGAGGCTTCATTTGGCTCACAGGTTAGTCATCTCCAGCTGGATCCAAAGCAGAAGCAGCAAGAGGAAAGAGTAGGGGAGGGAAACCTCTATCTGTGGAAGCTGGGAAGTAGGGTTGGAGGGAAGCTGGGACAAGAGATTCAGGAATACATTGTCTTGGGTCATGGCCCAGGTGATCCAGCCTCTTCGACCAGACCCCACCTCCTGCAACCAGACAACGCCTCCAGACAGACATGCTGCCAAGAACTCATCCATAGCTTAATCTTCTGATGTGTAGCACCTTTGCAATCCAACCACCTTTCAAAGCCCCATCTAGGAACACACGGGTCTTTGGGGTGACATTTTAGATCTGAACCATAATGAGATGAAATCATTTGTATTCTCACTCTCCAAATATATAAACAGAAATAATGAGTGTATCCATGTTTCTGTAATTTATTTCTACTAACTAGACATTGGAAGTATTTGTACTTAGTAGAAAGATATAAATTATTTGTTTCCTTAAATTATAGATAGAATATTTATAACAAGCCCATATAAATTGCAAGTACACATTATAAATATATAATCCCAGTTGCTAACATTTATTGCTCATTTGCTATGTGCCGAGCTCCGGGCTAAGCACTTCAGAGCCATTGTATCATTTAATGTTCATCGTTAGCCCACTGAGCAGATGGAAAGCAGTGGTTTCCAACTTTCTCCATTTAAACAGGTTTTTAAAATGGGATATCCTGTGGAAACCTGAGTGTGTGGAAGCTGTGGACATTTGGCTCTGTCTGAAGTAGACCTGGTGACTTCCTGAGCCTTCCTGTGTCCCTCACTGCCCCATGGTCATTGAGAAAGGGGAAGACGTAAGTGCTGATCTCCTGGCTGAGACACTCATCCCTTTCCGACTGTGTGGTCTGGAGCAAGTTGCTAAATCTCCTCTCCTAGTTTCCTTACCTCTGAAAGTCTCCACTGGTTAATTGCAAGAATTAAATGTGTCTTTAAAAAGACAAGCCTTCTGATCAATACGTGGTCCAAGGCCCATGGTCCATGCTAAATACTTGTCAGGCAAACCTGACTGTGTTTTTGGCTGGGCCCTCCAGAAGCAGCCCCTGAAATGACTCATGGGAAAGAGGCATCTTGAGAAGTGCTCACATAAAAACATGGGCGTTTGGAACGAAGTGAGCCAGGATAGGGGAGGAGGCTTAGTAACAGGGTGTTGTCAAGCAAAACCTCACCAAATGTGACTTAGGTTCAGTCCACAGGCCAGCTTTCCATAACTGTCCTAAACAGTGGCAAAGGAACTGGAGTCCTGGTGTCCTGTGTCCATGGAACTGAGACCGTTCGCGTGTGCTCTGCTTTCTGTGAGCAGAGTGGCACATAGACAAGTAGGGAGTGTGCTAGCCACGTTGGGCAGCCTTCCAACCACGTGATGTGGTGGAGACAGCAGGTGCTGCTGGGACTCAGAGGCACAGAAAGCAACATGCTGTGAAAGGGGAGAATCTCTCCAGGGCATATGGTGGAGCCCTGACAGTGGCTGCCATGGCCCAAATAGATGACAGCCTTCTGTAGATCCTAAAACCATTTAGGAGCAGGGTTTTCTTCCCACTTCTGCCTTTGCTGGATCCCATCAAGTGCCAGATGACTTCAGGACTTCCTTCCCGCTGGCTCAGCCATTCACAATGGCAACTTTCTTTTTCTTTGGAGATTTACTGCCCGTGAGGAAGATCCTGTATGTCTGAACATCCTCAGGTCACCCTAGCTCAGAGTGCCAGGCCCGGAGTACTGGAGACACACGTGTACCTTCTGCTGTAGCTTGGAACAAGAAGAGCTCACTCAAAGCAGGTGTTCCAGGGCAAGAGAGAAATCCACTGTGGAACAGCGCAGAGGAGGAAATGCTTTCCTGAGCCCCGTGTCCTTGGGCTCTACTGTGTTCTCTGAGCTTTACCCAACTCTAGGGAGCATTTCCCTGCTTTTATCCCTGTTTCCAGATGGAGACATGAGCTTCCGGGAAGGTATACACCTTCCCCACTTTGGTCAGCATCCATGCAGAAATCCCAGCTTTGGTCTTAGGGATTTCATCTTGCCAACTTGCATTTCAATTGACCTGAGGCATCTAAGCGCCAAGAGAGTGCTCAGCCATTGCTAATTACACACACCATGAGGATTGTGGCCAATCTGCAAGATGCACTGTGAGATCACCAGGGGTTGAACTTGATCTCACCCAGCTGCCTAACCTTGGAAGCAACCAAAACTCCAGGAGGAGCTGCCCTTTAAATCAGTGTGTCAATTTATTTTCCTGTCAACCTCAAACTGTGGCATAGAAGCTCTAATTACCACTCAGGGCAAGGATGTGTCTGATGCGAATGTCCCAAGACTATATGCACATGGGCTTGTCCCCTTAACCCATCCATAATACCAATTAGCCTCACAGCTCCTCCAAGGGCCTTTTCTGCTAATTTAGAAACAGCAGTGAGCTCTGCCTCACTCTAGCCTTGGAGATCAAGGACGCAAACCTTTGTTTCCACTATCAATGCTGCACCGGTGGCTGAGAGGGACTGTAGGGTTGTCAGTATCACTCCAGGGCCTGGCAGATCAATTCCACCCCTTCGCAAAGCAGTACTGTGCTCCCCTGTCTCCGAATGTGACATGAGGTGCGAGTCTGTGGGCGACCCTGCCACAGCCAGGAGGAGCCTTGGCCTCACCCTCCTCTGACTTCAGAAGGAGCTCTGCACGCAGGGGTCTTTGTGCACAAAGCTGGGATTGGCAGCTGGAAGACAAAGGTCTCTTCCAATTGACATAATAGTTTTTCTCCATGGAACTTTTTACAACTAATTTTCTGTGTCTCGGTTTTCTCACTATAGAATGAGGACGTAATCCTCGTAGGACCTTACATCACACAAAGGTGGTGAGAATTAAATGAGAAGTGTATGTAACGGTTTGAAGAGTGTTTCAAATATCATAAGCTCAAAATAATAGTGTAAGGCCTTGGGTGTCTGATTTTCCAGTTCCTGCGTGTGCCTTTCCTGCCCACTGAGCTCCCCTCCATCGCTGTTCCAGAATTCAGTCACTGAGAACCAAGGCACTGAATCAGAGTGGTCCCTTTCTGTCTTAGTTACTTTCTCATGGCTGGTACAAAATACCTGACACCCACAAGTTACATACAGAGGGGAGGTTTATCTTGGCTCACAGTGTATAGAGGTTTCAGTCCGTAGTTGGCTGGCCCCAAGAAATGGCCACGTAGTAAAGGAAAAAGCATTTGTTGCAAGAAGGAAGCAGGGAGCCTCCTTCCTTTCCCTTTTTATTATATCCAGGGTATATAGGTCTATTGGTTAATGCAGAACACACCTGGGTAAACTCATCATTCATACCTTGAACTGTGCTAAACCCACAAGTGGATTAAATTTATACCTTGTTGCACACCCATGATCCAGTATTACACGTCCACGTCCATTCACCTCTCAAAGGTCACACCTATGAGTGCGCCAAGCTTTGCAGGGGCATCCAGATATGAGCCACAGCAGTTCCTCAAAGTGTCCTGACTCATTTCTTGCTTCCTCTCATCCTGTTTTGTAATGTCTTAAAAAATGAATCTAACAGTGCCACTGTAATTATCCGGAATTCAGACCCAGATAACTACTTCCTTGTAAGGCCCTGCCTATCCTGACCTTTAACTACTTCTCCATCTTTTTTTTCACTGTGTTTGGTCCACAGTTCTGTAGAAATCATGCACCTTGCTATTCCTGGAAAAGATCAACCTGCCTCGGGCTTTTGTACCCAATGACACTCCTTCCCTGAAACTTTCTTCCTTGGTTTCTGAGAAAGAACTCCCTCAGTCCTTTCATCTCTGCTTTAAGATTACCTCATCAGACAGGACAGAGTGCCAAGGACAGAGTGACACAGCTTTCAGTGATGATTGCAGAGCAAGGGCAGGTGAGCCCTTGGGAGAGGCTTTGGGGATGGGAAGAAAGGACAAGGATTGGATTCATCAATGTTTTCAGTCTTTGTGGAGCATCTGGAAAACTGTGTGGGAGGTGCCCCTTTGAGCCTGGCCCTGTGACTGGACTTGGTGGGTGACCATAGCAAGAAGCCCAGGAAGTACTAGGCATAGGCTCTGCTTCTTCCCTGGTAGAGCTGAAGGCTGAATTTACTGCTGGAGCTTCTGTGTTTCCTGCATTTGTTCCAGGACATTGTGTCTCCACATGTCCTGGGTGGTAAGTCAGTGACCTTGGAGGAGGCACATCCATGAGCTTGTGGTCAGGCCTCTCAGCTCCTCCTGCCAAAGGGCCTCAGGGAGTGTGTGCACGCAGACTCCTTTGTTCTCCAAGACACGAAGTCCTTCTGCACTCATTAAACAGAAATAGAGGGCTGCGGGGTTTTCAGAACATTTCGAAACTCATCAAATCTCTGATTGAGGGCACAATGGTGTCATGCCTTTGTGACCCCAGCCTCTCTGTAGCGGGCTCCCATGATGCACTGGGCTTCTCCAGAACATGTTCTTGTGCATGTAGACTTCAGACCTTACTTATTTCTATGTCCCTAGTTTAGTCCAGCCTCTGTGCATGTGCATGAGTGTGCATGTGTGTGAGCACGCAAATGGAGTAATATATTGTCACATATTCCTTGTACCTCTTGAGGCCTTGCTGTAGTCTGACATCTTGAGTGGTTTATAGTTTTCCTGATCATAAAAAACAGGGCAGCTCTTCCTACATCCTTGAATTCTGACAGTAGAAACCTTACATAGCCTCAGTCCTTTCATTGGCTTTGGTAGCAAATTCTTTCTTCCCATTCAGTTAGCTCCAAGTAGAACCTATAGTGACAAATGAGAACTTGGCCAGCTCTTCTCCTCTCTTCCTGCCTGGTTCTGCTGCCTTTTTCTACTTCAATGGCCAGTTTCTGATGCAAGCTAGAACAGAAATAGAACTAGATAGAAATAAGGCTCCTTAGAGCCGTCTGTCAGCAGCTATGTGGTTGTTGGCCAAAGTTCATGTTTTCACCTGCCCAGGGTTCTCCCAGGGTCCCTGCACCCAACCTAGCCCAGGGGACACATCTCCATTGCATTTCATTCCCCCGTGTGCCCTTCTGTTGCTTTTCATGAGCACCTGGAGACCCCACTCGTGTCTTTCTCATCCTCCACTGGGAAGGGCCAGGCTGTTCTCAGATGCCTCCTCCAGCTTTGCAGACCCACCCTGTGGCTGGATCCTTTGTATTCCATAGCAGTGGGCCTAGTGGCACAGGGCAGTCTGGGCTCTGCTAAGGCACATGCTCATTTTCTCTCTTTTCTCCAGAAGAAACTACCTGGTTTATCCATCTCTGGCTAAGGATGGCTGGAGCAGCTCACCCCCTCCCTGGAAGCTCCTCTCTCTGGAGTTGCAAGTGGAAGTGGCATTGGCCAGACTGTAGTTGCTGCACCAGAATGGAACTTTCAGAGCTGTTTTTTTTTTTTTTTTCTTTTAGAGATAAACAAATTTCTCCAAACTTCCTCCCGCTGATCACATAACCAAGGCCCCCCTTTCTTCATTCCAAAAGAAGTGACAGTCCAGCAGGCAGGAGTGGGGTCCCTTCCACAAGAAAGAGGAGAAAGAACTTAAGGTGGCTGAGTGAACAGCATGTATGGAGATCGGCTTTATCTCTCTTTGTGCCACCTGTTCTGATTGTTGCATGCTTGATCAGATGGTGACTCGAGAAAGACAAGTCACTCTAACTCGTCAGAGCTTGCTTGGAACAAATCCCATATTTCTTTATACCAAAGTGTATGGCCTCTTTTGATTTGGCCAGTGGTATACAAATCTGATTGTATGAGGAAAATGGACAGTAACAAAGAGTGTGGGTTGTGTCTGGCCCAATAGACTGTCTCAGAAAATAGGTATTATTTCCCTCTTCTTTGAGACCAGAGAAACTAATATTCACTGTGCCTTCTGGTCAAACCAAGGGTGGGTGATTGAAAATTACAGTGAATATTTATATTTTAAAAACGCATCACCATAAATGACACACTGACATTAATTTCCCTCACAATGCTCCCTTGTTTGAACATACTTATTCCATTGTTCTTGCTACTTTCTCAAACAATCGTAGAAGACACCTTTGTGTCTTTAGCCGCACTACTGTGGCTACCTTGGTGTACTGAATTGATTTAAAACATTTACGTTTGCTGGTTCTTTTGATTTCCAGGATGAGCCAGAAGTCACATGGCACCAGATCCAAAGAGTAAGGTGGATAAAGACACAGGTCTGATTTGTTTGTACTTGGAATTGAACTCAGGACCTTGCTCTTGCCAGTGGGGTGGTGGTGCTGACGAACTATATCCCAGGCCTGACTGTTCATGAGCCCCCTTTCTGTTAGATGCAGTCAGCAGCAACATTCACTGGTTTTTTGATCCCACTTTACAGAGTCTCAGTAGCTTTCCAAGTGGACATTTGTACAATGACGTGTGTACACAAACACAACTCAATATTTTTAATGCTTATTATCATGTGGGTTATAAATGACAAACATTCTCCTCTCCCAAGATACTCATCTGAATCAGCTTAGCAAAGCACACCACCATCCTGAAACACTCCTCAAAACAAATATCCAGCCTGCTTTTTTGGACATCATCCACATGTGATCTGTGTGTTTGTGTGTTTATAAGAACAGAAGAAATATTTCCCATGGTCTCAGATCCAGAAGAAAGCTGTGATATGGACAATTCATGACAACCAGAAGAGAAGGGCTGCTCCAGGCAGGGGAGGGAACTTTCCTCCCTAGAGCTTGTGGGAAGAGGCTGGAGACTTGGCAAGGATGGTGAAAGGGCTGAGAGGGGTTAGGGAGGAGTAGTAGGAGTCATGCTCTGGGGAACTTCCATGGAGATGGGGAGGGAGGGCGGGAGAGAAGAAATGGGTGTTATCAGAGAGCCTGACACAGTCCTGGGCCAGACTGGAGGGAAAGGCACCACCCTTGTGGCCCACAGAGTGAGAGGGTGGAGGAGGTGACACCTCAAGGAGAGGGGGGGGGTGCTGAATGAGTTGTACAGGCAAGGAGGGACAGACAGGAAGCCGGCTAAGGACTGCCTGCTGTGGGTGTGTGGGCTGGAGGAAGGTCTATGCCCAGAGCCAGAGGCAGGGCCTCTATGGATGGCTAGTGTAGGTGCCCAGGAGGGTGTCCAGAGCCCAGATCCCTGGGAACACCAACACCCAGCATCACTGCTACTCCACTCTTGCCTGCTGCCCCTGAAGGATGTGGGGCAGCCGAGGGAGCATGACATGACTTCCTCAAGCAGACCTCACTGGTCCCTGCTCTCTTGCTGCTTGTCCCCAGGCCCAGGGAATCCCAGGAGATGGCATCTGGGTGGAATGGATGTCTATGTGTTACATGGGCTTGTTATTATTCTTGAAGGTAACCTTGATCTATGGCCGTTGCTGGCGTGTTACTCAGGGATGGAGCATGGGGAGATAGTAGACTGTCTGGGAAGGATTGTATTGCAATTATACCTAGCCAAACTCAGCTGGTCAGAAAGCTGAGGCATGACCAAAAGTAGAGATGGTCATCAAAGTATCCAGTCAGAGCTTGTATGTTGGATGTCTCCATCTTTGGGGTGTGCGATCCTCCCGATGCCCCCTGAGAATGCATTACCTCACAGACTCTGTCTTTTGCTTCCTACACAAGCCTTGGCTTCCATGATCACTGTGTGGAATGTGGACCCTTAGGCACCCAGTCATAGAGATGAGCAAGGGCACATCTGTCCCAGTGAGCTGAGTAAGTCTGTGGGGAGGGCTGCTGGATATGAAGGAGAGAGCGCTGGAGACACAGAGGGCAGGGCCTTAGCAAATGCAGGCAGTCAAGGAAGTCTTGGAAAGTAGATTTCTGAGCCAGTTCTTTCCCAATAAGCAGGAATTATCTAGGGAGGCAGTGAGCCCCTATGGTGAACTTTCCACCTGAGCTGGAGGGAACCACCTACGTGGTGTGGCTGGAACGTGACATGGGAGGCAAAGGGAGCATGAGGCGGCAGGAGTGGTGGGCTGTGCAGAGGTGCCATGTCCACCCAGAGGCTCTGCTCAGCAGCCCCTCTCAGGAGCTGAGGAGTTCTTTCTATCATGGAGGGCAAGAGAATGCCTGTGGCACAGGCACTAGTCTTGCTGAAAGAGCACCCTAATGAAGGCTCGGAGGATGGGTGGTGTCACCTGGGGTGTAGGGTGTGGGGTGGAGTCTAGTGACTGCAAACAGGACAGACCACATCAGCTGCCAAAATCTGGGAGGGAGCACAGGCTTGGGCCATGGCGGGAGAGCTTGGGAACGAGGATGGGATCCCCTTGCAGAGCGGAGATGTGATTATCAGAGAAAAGTGGCAACTTAATTGTGGTCACAAAGCTAAAGTGGATCACTTCATTCTTATTTCTGTGGTCTTCGTAAAGGAAAAGAGAGAAAAAAAGTCCTAAGAAGCATAAAAAATAGAACTGAAAGGGAAAGTGAGTGAGAAGCCCCCCACAGGGGCACAGACAGAGATCAACACACTGACCAGGAGACTCCTGTGCAGAAAGGCAAAGTAGGGAAGCTGGGTGCTCAGAGCCCATCTCTGACTCAACTCGTTCAGCGCCATGAGATGCATCATTATGTCCTGTTGTCCAATGTCTGTTCTAATAAGGAAGGCCAATACCATCTGTGCAGAGATTTAATAGAAGTGTGTTTTCCTGCATACACAGAGCATTGTTCTCCTCAAGGTCTGCAGATGATTCTGAATTGTACAACCTTAATGATATTCCCTTGTCTCTATGTGTGTTTGTTCCACAGAGAGTTAGATATTTAGAAATGAGCTACAGAGCAGCAAGGGGGTGTCAGGAGGGGAAGGAGCTCTACACTTTGATCTCGATATACTTGCTCTTCTAATTGGCATCATAAAATGTCGAGGTGGGGGAGAAACCCAAAACACATAGTAGCTATCATAGTATCATAGTCTTGGATAAAAATAATGAACTGGAAAAAAACCCTTGAGTTAAAAAAATTCTTTTCCATAAGTGGCAAAACCCAGTAGAATAAATGGAAACATATTCACATTTAATACACAGCATCTATGGGCTACACAGGTTTCTCTGAAATAATCAGCAAAACAGGATTCCAAGGACAATACTATCATCTCATATTTCTAACAGGAGGGAAATTGAGGCTCAAAAGATTTCAGTTACTGCCAGGGTAAGCTGACATGAAGCAGACCTGAGTGGCTCCTGAGAAATGCCCTTCCCTTGACCATCTGAGTCCATTAAGTGGTAGAGTAGGGGAATGAGTTAGAACAGAGTGTAGTCACTCTTTCTTCTGGTTATGACCGCAGGTTTCTGCCGACATCTGCTCCTTGCAAAAAGACTTGCATTATTACGTTGTGCCAGAGTAGTCCACCATTAGAATAAACACTGCGCATGCCCCCAATCTGCATCATTACATTAATTAACAATGTGCTAGTGTTAAATGTGCTAGTATTAAAGGTTTTCCAACATGCTCTGGATTCCTTTCACCCTGATATGGTGTTTGCAGCATGTATTATAGTTTCCATGTGCGTGATAAGAAATCTGCATCTTAGAGATGCCCGATGACTTACCCGAGACCACAATCATTTGAACACAGCTTTGCTATGCTGAGAGCTTACATCCTTTACATCAGGAGGGTCTGAATGTGGACTTTTCACCCATGGAAGGAAAACAGATTGAATGACTTTCCTAGTTGTCCGTCAAGCCTTTCTTTTCTAAAAGAAAGACAGTTGCCATTGAATGACAGTTTACAAAGAACAAAACAGTGTCAGGAGGTTGACACTGACCCACTCATCAGGGCAGAAGCAGGGGGGACACTGGTGTTGGGGGTGGGGAGAAATTTGTGACTTTTTGCACCCAGAGATAACTGACTCCTGCACCTTCCCCTAGAGAGCTGCTCTCTTCTTCTGCCTCTGGTCCCTCTGTGCCAGCCCAAGATCATGTGAAGAAACTGTTCTTCCTTCCCCTCCCCACCTTGTGTGTGCCAGTCTTCTGGAATCCCAATAAACATGACTTTAGCCGGGCTGCTCCTCTAGCCCCCTAGCTATTACCGTGGTTCAGTCTCACATTCCTCCTTCCTGATCCTCTGGCTCTAACCTCTCCCCACTGGAGAAGATCTTTCCCTTAGCTGCCATGTTAATCTTTTTATTTTTAGGAGAGTACTTAAGTTTCCTATTCAATAAATACATACTCATGGTAGGAAAATTAGAAGATACTAAAAAATAAATCATACCAGAGCAAAAAGAAAATTAGGCTTTCATCTCCTTCCAACTTTTCTCATATGAAAGCCTTTTTAAAAATTAATTTTATTAGTACAATTTAAATATACATAATGATTACATTCTTCAAAGGGAATTTGTGCCTGTGCATGATATATCTTGATTTCTTTTCTTTATTTCAACCCCCCACCTTCCCTTCAATTCCTCCTTTACTTACAAAAGGTTTGTTTCCAGTTTTTCCTTCTTTTCTCTTCCTTCTGTTCCCTCGTTTCACACTTTCCCTTTCCTTTCAAAGTTTCTTCTTATTTCACAATATCTATTGGAAATTTTTGTCCTTATTTACCTTTTCAGCCTTTCACGTAGAGAAATAATATGATACTTACACATATGTGTCTGATTTAATTTACTTAAGAGTATAGTTTCAGGTTGCATCTATGGCTCAGTAGTATCCACTATACAAAAAACCCACATCTTTTTCCTTTATCTAGTCTTTGACTGGTGGGCTTTTGGGAAACATGATGATTGGAATTAAATATGATTTTTCACTAATGTGAGAGGGAACTGAAGTCCAAAGGGGCCTCATGTCAGAGGAGGGGGCCAGGTGGAGAAACCAGGTCATTCTCTCCATCTAGAGGGGATGAAGAATCGGATGCCACAGTTACACATTTTCTTGCAGGTAAAGTCCGAAAGTCCTCAAAACCAAGTAGAGGACCTCACAGTAAAGACTGTTATTTGCTTAAAATACTTCCTTGAATCCGTCTATGCAATAAAATTGTATTTCCTTGAATGTAAAGTTTGGCCTTGCAATTTGTTCTGGCCAATCAAATATGGCTGGAGGAGTATGTGCTAACCCTTGTGGTATCTTAAGTTCTTTATCTGTTCTCTTCCTCTGCAGTGAGTCAGATATGTCCCAGAAAGGTGCTTTTGGAAGGAGGATGCACAGAGCAGTGAAGTCACCTACTTGCCATTAAGATGATTACAATGATCCCCTGGTCTATTGTTTTTGCCTGTGGATTCAGTTGCCCATGATTAATTATAGTCAGAAAATACTAAATAGAAAACTCCAGAAATAAAATATTAAGTCTTAAATAACATTTTACTACACTGTAATATTATAAGTACTTTATTTTACTATGAGTTTTCATTGCTCATCTTTTCACGTGCCTAATTGGTAAGGAAAACTTTTGCATCTGTGGATATCTGGGGGGAAACCAGTGAGTAGAGGGTTTGGTGTTATCTGTACTTTCAGGCATCCGCTGGGGTCCTGGGGTGTGCTGCCCTTGGATAAACAGGTAATACTATCTGATTGTAAATGAGAAAAAAGCTTTGGCTGTGCAGTCTGCTTGGGTGTTTGGTCATCTGTCCTGCACCACCTAACTAGTGCCTCTGTCACAAGAAGGGAGTCAAGCTACTGAGCAGCCTTATAAATTCTAAAGGCTGAGGCCCAGAATCATAAGGAAACATCTGTATTGTGGAGGTTAAGGTACGTGGAGGTTTCTGAGATGCCGAAGTTGAGCACATCAATAGAGAGCCTTCTGCTGAAGAGGCCAGCAGCCTGAGGAGGAGCAAGGGAGATAACGCTCGGTCTTGGGTCAGAGCCTCCCTCAAGGAGGGAGGTGCCACAGCTAGCAACATTTTAGAGCTTTGTGAAATTGGGACTTCAGGGAGCACGAACATTAATTATGGCATGTCATCAGGAACAGAGGAAGAAGTGCCCAGCAGATTAGTAAAACAGTCCAGTGTCTGTGAGTAACCGACAGGTAAGTCAGCAAACTGAGGGGAGAAAGCCCACCTCGTTGGTGACACCAACCAATAGCTTTAGAGTCAGGCTGATATAATGAAGTGTGACAATCTTTTTTTTTTTTTTTTTAAGATTTTTGAGGCAGGGTCTCACTTTGTGGTTCAGGCTGGCCCTGAGTTCAGCCTCAAACTCGCATCATAGCAATCCTCCTGCCTCTGCCTCCTGAGTGCTGGGATTACAGGCATGAGCCACCATGCCCGGCACTGTGGTATGTGGTACTGATTGCTGAGGTGAGTCTCCACGCCCAGTATTGTTATGTGGTTACCGGGGATCTAACCCGGGCCCTTGTGCTTGCAAGACAGGCGCCGGAACCACTGAGCTAAATCTCTGGCCCGACAATCTTTTTTTTGGAGATAGGGTCTCACTTCATAGTTCAGGCTGGCCCTGAGCTCACTATGTGACCCAGGTGAGCCTCGAACTCATAGCAATCCTCCTGCCTCTACCTCCTGAGTGTTGGAATTACAGGTGTGAGCCATCATGCCTGGCACTGTGGTGTGCGGTTCTGATTGCTGGTGGATGTGAGTCACCATGCCCAGCATTGTTGTATGTGGTTACCAGGGTGTTTGTGCTTGCAAGGCAGGTGCCAGAACCACTGAGCTAAATCCCTGGACGTGTACCAATCTTGGAAGAGCCTGTACCTTCATCATTGCCTTTAGACAGTTTCCAATTTCTTTAGTATTCCCACACAGAATTTCTGTGTGAAATTCCCTGGCATAATTACCCTGATATTTTCTATTGATTCTATCTATTCCTCTAGAGAACGTTAAATGGTACAGGAAGTTAGCAAGTTACACACTCACATATTGCGTAAGCAGCAGAGCAGTAGCTCATGTTCAAGTCTCTGGCTCCAACATCTTCTTACTGACATGGAAGAGCTGGATTCCTCCCAAGGTTACCTGGGATCTACCATGGGAAGGAAGCTCCTGGCTGGACTGTGTGGGGAAGAAGGTGGTGCTGGGTAAGACTAGAGAGAGTGGATCACTCTACTGGTGATGCTGAAACCCCTGTTTCTCCCTCTCTTCCTTTGAGGGAGCCTCCTAGAAGCAAGACTGTTGATTTGTCATAGTTGCAAAAGTGGTGACCTGAATTTAGGGGTAAGAGAAGCAACTCTGTACCTCAATACAAATTATGTCTACCCACACTCTAGGGCTTTTTCTCTGATTGTAAAAGCAAAGCAGATTGCATTAATTACGGTCAGTAGTGGCACACCTGCAGAGAATCCCACTGCAGCTTGGTGAAAAGCAGCAGGGGAGAAAGGGAGGCTGCTCAGAGCCACACACAGGGATATGGTGGAACTCAGGACTGTCAGGACACTGAGCTTCCTTGCAGCTCTTGGGAAAACCATTTCTATTTTCTGTGTCCCAGCCTCATCCCACTGCCATAACTCTGGTGTTCCCCATCTTATATTTCAGCCACCTGGAGAGAAAGGTTTCAGTTTCACAAAAACTCAGCACAAGACTATGCGGTGCCATGTGTTTGGGGTGTCTGTCCTGTGCTCATGCTGCTCACCCATGCCTCATGCTATGCTCTGGGGCCCAGGAGATAAAAAGGTCACGACAGAACCTGAGCATGGGCAGGCCACTAGCCACATGTGTAAAGGACATAGGAACAAGAGAGTGTTTGGTCCCAACCGAATGAAATAACAAAGAAAGTAGAGGGCATAAAGTGTCTTATCTTCTGGAGGCAACAAATGAAATAATCTAGCATACTGCTTTAGTATATGTTTTGAACATGGTGTTCAACTCTGTGACTGAAATTATAACACATATATAATAACTTAAAGCCTAGTTACTAGAGACCAATTCCAGTCTTAGGTGGAGGATAACATAAAGTTTATTTTCAGATAATATTCAGAAATAAAGGATTCATTAGTTTTCCCAGTGAAAACCCAAACATCAGAAGCAGAATATAAAACTTCAGGATTTTGTTGATAGTTTTTACAGTTTTTACTTTTAAAATATTCATCTAACTGAATGCATGTTTATGAAAAATAGCATTGCAGTTCAATACATGTGTACAAAGTGTATTGATGTGATTAGAATAAGTGGCATATCTATCTTCTCAAACATTTGTCCTTTCCTTGTGTTGGGTACATTCAAAATTTTCTGTGCTAACTATCTCAAAATAGATCATTAAAGGTTGGCCACCATTGTCAACCTTGCATACTGGGGACATGTCCCTCCTAGCCTCCTGTAAGCCCGGGTTGCGACCTCACGGCTGTGGACTGACTTACACCCAGAGGCCTCTGTAATGCTTAGAATTTAGCGTGAGCTTCAGCCTTGGTTGGCTCTGGTGATCGTGAGTAAATCCAGTGTCTTTAGCACAATGACCATGACTGTTTGTCTTCTGACCTTTGCCCTTTGCTTGCTTCAGTCTGAAACTGGACAGATGCATCTGCTTGTAGTTCACTGAGTCACTCATGTGTTTGTTCATTCGCCACCAGATCACTAAAGTCATAGGATTACTAGGCACGGGGATGAGTAAGGCACAGCCCCTGAGGGAGGGAATGAGAAAATATCTGCAAGACAGCCAACAACCGAGTAAGGGAAGGCCCAGTGCCTGGGGCACTCAGAACCTAGAAGGACTCAGAAGTGTTTGGGGAAGGGAGGGATGAGACCAGTTGTAACTTGATTAGGTTCCTGCAGTTAAGAGTTGCATCATGGCAGTCTCATCTGTTCCAATTTTTTCCAGGAAGTTGGCATGGCAAACTTTAGTGACACCTCCCCTGTGGGCTTCCCCTCTTGTTTCCGTAGAGATAATGGGGAAGCCAGGAAATAAAGTTAAGCTGATAGGTCACAGGGCCTGAAGAGTTAACTTAAACTAAAAGCTGAGCCCAAAGAGAGTTAGCATACCAAAATGGACTCTCAAGGCCTCATGAAATGCAAGGACCAAGAACAGATCCTTAAAGAAATGGGAGAGCTCTTGGAGGAAATAAAGTGCCAAGAAAGCAATTTGGACTCCAGTCATCTGAGGCCTACTGCAACCTGGAGCATCCTTTTTTCTGACCAGTACACTGGTACCAATGACCATAGAAAGATTTCTGGGTCTGACTTCTGAACTTCCACAATGTCCACTTTACGGAACTTCCCCCTCTGACTAGCTAAGGTATCTGGTCACTCTCCACAGCGTGCTGTTGGTTGTTTTGACCCAAGAGCTAGAGAGAGCCATATAACAAAGGTGTGGAAGAAAGAGGTCCGTCTTCTTTGCCACTTCCCTCTTCCCCTGGATGCCCTCCTGAATGTTCCAGCTCATGCTGCCTGCAGGGCTGTTATCTGGCCCTGCACTATGTTCCTTCCAGCACCATCTACTCTACACTCAATTACTGATGTAGCTAGCTTCATCAGTTAATGTCTGCCCACAACAATTTAGGATCTCAGGCAACAGCCAGTATAGGCATCTCACTGTCTGAACTGTTGATTTGCTTTTTGTGTGAGTAATTGGAAAAGCTTCTTTTGGGGAAATCCCGTTTATGCATCTGCTCAGTGAAATTAATTTTGGAGAACATTTAATGTTACTGCTGGGGTAGAGGGGAGGGGTTTTGTGTTGAGGTTGCTCTACCTGGAGTAAGGTGAAGAGGGTCCTGATGCTCAGGTGAGTTGGGGACCAGGTAACTAGTGTCAAGTGGGCTACAGGAAGTTGGTAGTAGGCTGGGAGTGTGTGTGTGTCCATCATGTGTGCATATCCCTGTGTGTTAGTACAAGTATGTTTCCATGGATATTGGGCCTGAGGACATGCTGTGTGCAGGTGGTAGTCTACACATGTATCAGGCAGGTAAGAACTGACCCACTTGCAGGTTTATACCTCTACTAGAAGTGCAGGAGATGCCCGTTCTGCATAGGAATGTGTTAAGAGTCTGGGACATATACATGAATAGTTGCGTTTATACCCATAAGGAGTACATATCATCAAGAATGAAACTTCTCAGCCTGGCATTGGAATTTGGGATAGTGAATTCTTTGTTCAAGGATGGGGAATGTGTTGGGCATTATAGGTTCTACTGTCATAAGCTGTCCTGCAAAATGCCAAATGTCATCTAGAAAAGAAAATCGCCCTTAGTTGAAAAGTATGATTATCAACAAGGTTGAGGCAGGTGATTTCAGTGACGCAAAGGGAGTGGCTGACTAGCTCTCTGTATCTATAGTCTCTGTGTCTGTGGATTCAACCAAGCATGGATGAAAATATTTGGAAAAAATGTATCCGTTTGGAGCACATAGAATTTTTCTCATTATTCCATAAACAGTGCAGTACAAAAACTATTTACATATCATTTGCATTATTTTATGTCTTATAGAATTCTAGAGATGTTTTAAAGAATGAACAAGGATATATGCAAATACTGCACCATTTTACATCACACATTTGTGTACTGTGTCCTCCCGGTAGGAAGGGATCCTGGATATTATCCATTAGGATACAGAGGGAAGGCTAGACTGTAATAGGAACTGGCTTCAGTACTGTGAGGGCATAGAAAGAGGACTTGAGAAAAATGTGAGAAGGTTTAAAATGAAGATGACTTTGTGACAGGCAACTTTGATCATTTGGCAAAATCAGCTCTAATATGGGAGTTTTCCAAGAAGTCCACATGGGATTGTAAAATTGCATTGGGCTAAAGGGTAGGGCTTGAGGAGAAAGCAAGAAAGGTTGGAGGTGTCTCATGGGAACTGAAATATCTGCTGGTTCCAGACTCCACAGTGGAGCCTGGGATGTGGTGGGGGTGTAGGGAGAAAGGATGGATAGACGCTGTTCACTGGAATCAAAGGAAAGGAAGGAGGATGGAAGACCAGAGAGGGGGAAGAACCTCTGTCCTTCTATAATGGATTCCAAACGAACTTCATGGGAAGCAGAGGGACACACAGAGCCATCATCAGATGGACTGTGGTCTCCACAGATGGATTGCTGTGCACTCCATTCCAACATATGTGGATGAATCAAAAGCCCATAATTCATGGCAGGTGACTGTTAAAGCAGACTAGAAGGTTGAGTCAGTTCTAACTCTCCCAGTCTAGATGTTGGTGGGGATTTTTCACTTTCTTCTAGAAACTCTACAGAATTATCCAACGCCCGAGGACCGGGGAGTAGCCATTGTTGCCCTCCCGTTTTTTCCTCTGTCCTGTGGACATTCTGTTTTAGTTTCTGTCTTCCTTATATCCTGTTTTTGCCACAAAGGCTGTCGGTGACCCTTCCCTTTAGCTGCCTATTTCTGTTTCCTACATTTTCTGACAATGACATCATACCACAGGGACTTTATTTTTCAGATCCATAAAGGACAAGGTTATACAGTGTGTGGGCAGGGGCAGGTGTTGCCTCTTGGTCGCTGAGGGAAAGGGCAGATCACCAGGAAGGAGCCTCGTAGGAAAAAGGCTCTGTTATGCATTTTCTTCTTTTTATGTGCAGATATATGAGTTTTACAAAAAGGGGACATCGGGACAACTCCCTATGGTGCCCACTATGAATGGGGCCTCTCCCTTTGAAAGGCCATTTATGGTTTTATATCCTGGATAGGATGGATGAATGTACTATAGGAAGTTTCCACCAGGAAGAGGGTGGAGGAAGTTCCCTCTCTGTTCTCCAAGTCTCAATGCACTATCAACCAGTGAGCAGGTTTGTCTTAACTCATAGTTTGTAGAGATCAGTAGTCAGCTGGTGGCTCAGCAGAGGAGAAACAACCCACTCTGGGTGCTCAGAAAAAACCCGGAAGCAACAAAGCGACTGGCTCCCTTTCCTTTTTATTCCATTCGCTCTACAAGCCTATTGGTTGGTGCCACACACAGCCAGGGTGAGGCTTCCCATTATTCACACCTCAGAAAGACTTAAAACTGGAGTGGGGCTTGGGGAAACTTCCCCCTTGGGGCTGCTGGGAGCTGTGCAGTTCCATGTTCTCATGGCAAAGTGGGCCTGCAGCCTGGGAGATGCTGATCTATGTGGACCAGCGGCCTTGTGGTCCTCATATCTGTGCCCACTCCTGGGAACAAACTGCCTGGCCTATACCAGCTGCTCAGGGAATACTGTATGAGGTGGAAAAAATTGAAGTAGCCTCTTACATGCCACCAACTCCTTGTATAACCCAAGAAAAGTCTCACTGCTCCCATTTACATAGCAGGATCCTAGTAGTACTAACCTTGGGGTTGTAGGAGGTTTATGTCTTCATTCTCACTGCTAGAGCTTAGAGATTCATTGTTTGCACTAATGGAGGACTCATCTTCCCAAATTTTTTTTCCTCTCTCTCTCCATCCTTCTCAGTTGGGAATGAAGGACAGATAAGGCCTCTTACATTCTGCCTACCTAGGTGGGGTCAGGCACAGGCCATGAGATGAATCCTTTTGGTCTCCACAATGGACCCACATTTGGGGACAGCTACTGTCATTCTCTACTCCTGCCTGACCCTATTCACATGTTCCCTTTCATATTTTTACCCATGGACACAGTGGGGCACTTACTCTATAGCAGGCACTGTTCTAGGGGCTGAGAGCCTCAAGGAAGAGAACAGAATATTAAAGAGTCCACACCTGGTGACAGTCTGGCTCTGACTCTAAAGTCTGTTCTCTAAGATCTTCCTGCAGACCACCCACAGGGTCACTAGGCCTTGCCATGGAGAGGAGAGCTTCAAAGGCTTCAAAGTCATTGTAACGTGTTCTCAGCACCCTCTTTATGACCTCACAATCCAGCTTCCTCCTCTCCATCCTAGGTGTCTTCTTCCACCATTGGTCTGAGCCATTATCACAGGCAAGTGTCCAATAGTCTCACCAAAAGTTGTCTGGTTGCATCCAAAGAAACCAGCTTAGCCTCCTTGGGTCTGAATCAGGACCAGCTATATGCATGTCTGCCTTTTTTATACAGACTCTGAGTTAAGAGATGGATTCCTTTTCTGGGTAGCTTCTCAACCACCTCAGGGTAGCAAGATTTTGTCTAATCGTTAGAGAACATGTTCATTCTCAAGATTAGTTTTGATTTTAGTTCAGCCATCAGTCATAGGAGTCCTACAGGCTTAAGGCTCTTGGTGTGTAGAACACCACATGAGATTCATGAGCACGACTGCCCTGTGGTCAGGCATCCACCTCATCACTGGACAGCTAAGGAACCGGAACTGCCATGCAGAGAGCCCGGAGAATGAAGCAGGAATGAGGCACAGGGTGAGAGAAGCTGGGAACTGCTGGGGGATCTTCTGCTGCCCTGGGTCCAGATTTCGGGGACACAGAAGTCTACATCAGGAGACAAGAGGAGCACATTTTTTTAGGTGGAGGTGACTCAGGTTTCTTCTTTTCTATAATCAAATGAAATGCACTTGTTCACATGCCCTGATGATTACAGCTTTCATTTGCATCTTTGAAAATTCCTTTAGAGCAAGAAGCATCTAAGATCTCTTATAGAAATGAAAATTCCAAGGCTAGGTGGGAAAGCATTTGTGGGCTGAGTGGCACTTCCGTGGCAGAGTGTCCTGCAGCTGGGGTGAGGAGGCGACCCAGCTCCACACCTGTGCTACAGCACACCCTTAGCCTGTCTGGGCCTCATAGCTCCCCTGCTCCCCTACACATGCAGGGACGGTGATCACTTACCATTCCTAGCCTGAGGCTTTTGTTTGGAGGAATAATGAAAGACTACCATAGCACGCAGAGAGCAACTGACTTGGATAGACCTGTGTAATCCAGGGAGAGAAACCAGAATTTGCAGCAGGAGCGGGGAAGACAGAGCTACAAAAGGAATCCTCTAGAACTCCTGAAGCCAGATAGGAAACTGAACAGCGGGAAGACAGAGGGGCTCTAATAAAGCTCTGCAGCCAGGCCACCAGGTTAGAGTCCCTTCCTGACGCTCTGTGGGGGTGGACTTGCCTGGCTGTGCCTCAGTGGACTTCTCTGGAAAGTATGAATTTCAGTCCCACCGGATTAGACACAATGTGTTATTCCGAAGACTTAACAGGAAGGAGTTCAGGACATGTGGCCCATATCAAATAGCGCCAGGCACGTAGCAAGTATTGGAAGCACATGAGCTGTCACAGGGTCACTGTGCTTCTGTGATGTTGACAAGAGTTAACAGGTTTGTTCTGAGTGTGCAGGCCCTAGCAAGCTCTTGGGAGGTCACAGAGAAAGATGTGGTTTCTGTTTCAAAATGCTTTCCCTCTGGGAGAAAGCAGGATCAGGAGATCACAGAAGAAGATAAAACATTAGAGTTCAGATAGTGCTGAGAACTGGACAGATGGGCCCCTCACCAATGGCCGTCAGACCCTCCAACCCTGTCTTGACTCTGACCTTTTCTGACCTACATAATTTTATGTTTTTCCCCTCTCCTTTACAGTCTGGTTTTGCTCTTCAGATGTGGTGCTCCATGTGGAATTGGCATTTTGTAGTAGGTGACAAATGCTCCTTCCCAATGCAGAAAAAAGGGCATAAAATCATTCAAAAGGGGATTCTGAGATTTATAGGATCAAAGAAGGAGGCAGGGGGATTCAAGAGTGACTGAAGTCCTGGAATTAAAAATATGAATATGTTCTATATCTAATCAAATCTGACTCAAATGCTTCAATAATAAAAGTAAATTTAAAACACAAACATTCATGTCACTAAAATATTGTTAGGCCTTTAAAACTTGTGTATATATTAATAAAATATTACTAGGATAATAAATATGGACTGGAAGTAATTGATATGTGAATAACTTTTAAAAATACCCTGAAATAACAACAAATCAGCTATACCTGATGCTTACTGTTATATTTCAAAGCTGGAGCTCCTTCCCAAAGGGTCAGATGGACACAAGGCGGGTTCTGGGAGTGACTGGCTTATGAATGTAACACTGGATTAGTCAAGTTAGCACAGTTCTAGGTGTAACTGAAAGGATTTACTGAAAACAGAGTGCTCACATTGGGTGTGGAGGGCATCAAAAATAGCCTTGTGGCCAGAAAGGAATAAAAGGAGAAGAGAAGGCTTGCTGCTTCGCTGCCTACTGTCTGCTACGCCATGAGCTGTTTCTGCTTTGCCATAGTGCCTTGCTTTGGAGGCAGCCAACTGTGGCTGAAAACTTTACCAACTTTCTTCCTTTAACTTATGAGTGTTAGGTACTTTGACCCTGCAGTGAGAAACTAACTGAAATACCCACTTGCCATTCTTTGTGCCCTGGAAACCCTTTAATAGTTCCCTCATTTCACAGCTGCTGATGTTTGCAAATAAAACTTCAAGTCATTAGCTTTGCTTTTCACCACGACTTTCCAGATCTCTATCCTCTGGGAAGATTCTGTTTCTTGAGTTCTTTGTGTATAACGAGGGACTGGTTTTTGTCCATGTGAGTTGAGGTGACAGGAGTTATTTTTGGGTGGAAACTAGCAATTTTCCAGATTTCTCCCTGCCAGTCATGATCATGGATCAGATTGATGGCTTCCTGTGCCTGGCTCTGGAGTGAAGACAGCTTAGAACCAAGTTCCTAGACTGCCCTCCACGGATACCCCGTGTAAAGATTAGAAGCTTAGCCACCAGCTTTTGCATATAAAATGCTATACAGCTTAATGGAGCTTACTCTGACCTACACATAGTATCGTTCTACTGTTTCATAGACACTGAAGCTGATATGACTGCTTATGACCATGTGTTTGTTTGGTTTATGTTTTCCAACCTACCTACCTCCCTCCCAGTGAGAAGAGAAGGTGAATGTAGTATTATTTCTCCTATGAGAGCTTGAGTTTGTAAAGGTATTATTTTAGTTTCATTGCTTCCCAGAGATGTGAATTTCCAAGGCATTTGTTTCCTTTCCAGAATCAAATTTCTTTTTCTAAAAATTCAAATCTTTATTGGTACATTATGATTACACATCATCATCACATTCAAATTGAGAGTTTGTACCAGAATATGACATGACTTGATTCTCATGTTTTCCCCTTCCCCCCTCCCTGCAACCCCCCACCCCCTATATACATAATCTTTGTTTCCTTTTTTCTTTATTACAGTCACATCAGAATCAAATTTCTTTTTCTTTTCTTTTCTTTTTTTTTAAGGTTTTTTGAGACAGGGTCTCGCTTTGTGTTTCAGGCTGGCCCTGAGATCAGCCTCAAACTCACATCACAGCAATCCTCCTGCTTCTGCCTCCTGAGTGCTGGGATTACAGGCATGAACCACCATGCCCGGCACTGTGGTATGTGGTACTGGTTGCTGCTGGGCATGAGTCTCCACGCCCAGTATTGTTATGTGGTTACCGGGGATTGAACCCGGGCCCTTGCGCTTGCAAGACAGGTGCTGGAACCACTGAGCTATATCCCCGGCCCAGGAATCAAATTTCTTAATGTACTGTGTGCCCACATCGTTCTGGTTGTCAGAGGCATAGAGAGCACCAAGCACTCAGTAAGTGTGGAACCAGCACTGAGGACCCAGAGTGAGAGGGCACCAATGGTTGCAGAGATAGTATCCCAGCTGGAGCCCCTGAGGGCAGAGTCAGATGGAACACTTTTATCTTCATGTCATCTTTAGCAGATGTCTTCAGGAGCCAAAGCAAAGGAACGGGCAAGAAGGAACAATGACCTTGATGGTGGTTCACCACGAGCTTCCTGCTGTGGGTGTTTAGCTCCTTTCCTTCAGGGCCATCTGACAGTCACACTGGATACTCCCGGGGTGGCTGACAAGGAGACAGGTGGCCTTTGGCTCTCTCCTCCCTCTTTCTCTGAGGGTATCCTGGAGGGTGTGGCATGTGTGCACCCAGAAGCTGGAAGTGCTGCTCTTCCAAAGGAAAGGAAAGCTGGGCATGCCATGTAAGCCTCTGGTAGGATTCTGTCTGCACTAAGTGAGCCAAAGGACCTAGGACCCCTGCAGAGGCAGCTGTAATCTAAGGTGGAGGCTGGGAATGAAAGTTACAGTGATTCTGCATCTAATTTAACACTATTGTGTGATATACAATGAAAAACAAGAGTAGTCAGATGTAGAGGCGCACATCTGCAACCCCAGTACTCTGAGTGAGTGAGGTGGGAGGATGGAGAGCCTATGTCAGCCAGGGTAACTCAGCAGCTCAGCACGACCCTGACTCTGAAAAGTGTTTTTAAAGGCCTGGGGATATTGTTCAGTGCAAAGTCCCTGTGTTCGATCTCCAGTACCCCAGACAAAATATGTCTAGGACTTCTCTATGTCACAGTCTTCCTGTTTTACTTAATATCTACAATTTCAACTCCTTTAACTGCTCTTCCAGACTAGGGCTGGACACATTGTGACTTTGGAGCCAAGTCCACCTCCCTGTGGGTAAACTCACTGGTAGTAACCATGGCCAGGGTCTCTACAATGCATGCAACTGCTTATAGCTATAACAGCAGAGCAGTGGTAATAGACTATCTGGCCCCCGAAGCTGAAAATATTAACTTTGTGGCCATTTCCAGAATGGTTGGCCAATTTCTGATCTGCACGCAAATATCCAACTTCTCTAAGATATTTACTTGGCCATTGTATGGGGTCCTAGAATCACCCAAACTCATTAGTTTCTCTCTACTCACCTGGATCCTCTTCTTCAGGGACAGTGACTTTTTCCAGAACAGAAACCTTTGAAACATCATCTTTGACTATGCCTGCATCTCTTCTTGACCCATAGCTCTATCCTGGGCCCCATTCCACAGAATCCTCCACAGTTACTTCATCCTAGTCTTCTCTCTTCTCCATGATGGCCTCCTCAGGATCTCTTGTTCCAGCCTAGTCCCTCTCCCACTTGCCATCAGAAAAACAAGAGGATCTCCTTGTTCCCCTATGTGAGACCTCAGTGAGTTGGTCCTGGGAGACTGTAACTTCTCCATGAGTCCCTCTTGGAGCAGCTTCTTGCTTCTCTCCTATTCTCCCCATCCACCTAGCCCAGCCTGCTTCTGGATTCTGAGCATTGTCTCAGTTTCTGGAATATTCTATGTCTTGCATACTCTGAGATATAAACATTGTGGTTCCACACCTGTTCTGTTTTCAGTGGTCTTTGTTGGTTAACCCCAGGGAATCACAGGCCCTCTTCACACGTTGCTTTCTCTGGACTTCTTTATGGCTTTCCAGCTTTACCTATATCCTGGTTTTCTCTTGTTGCAGACTTTGTGCACCACATTTTAATGTCCAGTCATGAGCCTGAGCTCCCCTCTGGGTCACCAGCCCACTAGAGCAGGGCTCATATCTTTGCCTACCTGGACACACACAAACATTTCTGAGTCCACACGTGTGTGAAGAACTGGGGATCAGCCCTCCCAGCTTCCAAGAACCAGACCTAAGCATAACTTCCACATCTTGGAGCACAGAGGAGCTCAGCTGCTCTTCAGGGAAGGTGGGATGGAAAGACAAAGAAGCTGACAAAGGAGTGGGTGCTGCTTGGAGGGAAGCCACAGGAGACAGACACTCCTCCCTTTCACTCCACTCAGGGTCTTCTGGTGCTAGGTGCTTTTTTTCTGTCCAGGTTGATGGCCTCCTTGCCTTTGGCCTCCTTCCCCAGCCCTCCTCTGTCTCTCATTTCCCTTTCTTCCTTTTGCTGCCCTGATCACCCCTATCCCTTTCCTCTTTCCTTAATCTATGCCTTTCTTCTCTTCTCTTCCCCACTCCCTGTCCTGTTTCCCCACCCCTCTCCTCTGCTGTCTCTCCTCTCTTATTTCTTTCCTTGTGCTCCTCACTTCTTCCTCCTACACCATTCTGCCTCTTCTCCTACTCCTACAGGTGAGAAGCACTGAAATCTGTTACCCCATTGCCAAGCAACATTTGCTAATTTTGTCACTTTTAGCAGTTTAAGTGGAGTTAATACACTTTCACTAAGTGCTTCAAGGCGTGACTGTGCCGTCGGTCGCCTGCAGAGATCCGAAGCAGGTGCTCGGCCTCGATACGCATGGCCTGATCAGGTTCCCAGCACCTTTACAGTGGGTATTACCCCGGCCTGGGCGAGCAGATCGAGCCACCAGGGGTTCCTGTGTCCACACCCCTGGAGAATGGAGGAAATC
The DNA here is from genome assembly GCA_004026965.1 of Petromus typicus. Classification (NCBI taxonomy): domain Eukaryota; kingdom Metazoa; phylum Chordata; class Mammalia; order Rodentia; family Petromuridae; genus Petromus; species Petromus typicus. The sequence goes on along the minus strand of PVIR01007463.1, from coordinate 8,271 downwards.
ACAGAACACGTGGTTACTGCTCTCAAAGGAAATGTAACCCCTCAGAGGCCTCAAAAATGAAAGAACAAAGCAGGCCCCAGAGGAGGCCCCTCCGTGTCTTTGCTCCTACTTGGTCTTCCCAGTGGACATATAGACTTTCCAGTTTTGCCTTCAGCAGCCACCTCTATACCCACCTCTCGGAGTGAGGGTGTCTGGCTCTCTCTGGTTATAGTGAGTCTCCATCAGCATTGTAATGATTTTTTGGCATGATGGACATGAACCGATAAACAAGTGAACATTATATCAGCAGTCAGAGGGCCAAGTGCGATGCCTGAGTGGACTGGGCTCGGGAGCAGCGACAGGGCAGCCAGGAGTGCAGCGTCCAGGCTCGTCACTTCCTTGGTTAAACGTGGCTCTCTGTCATATCTGTGTCCTGTCTGCGCGGTGCTGTACCTCTTCCCACCTGATCAAAGACACAATCCAGGGCCTGGCGGTCTGTCTGGCTCATGGTTATGCTGGTGTCTCTGTGACAATTACCTTGATACTGGTTTTCTTTGAGCTGCTTTCCGTTGGACCATCTCAGTGAATCTCAGGCTTATGTAAGCAGATGAAACTGATCCCTTCAATAGCCCCCACTTCTGGCTGAGGGCTCCTGAGGCCCAGCAGCTCTGGGCCAGGAGGACAAGCAACCTTCAGCCTTGTGTGAGGATTTCAGTGTTCACCTCAGACAGACAGGCTAATTGAGCAGTTCTCGACGGGCTCCTCTGTACAATGCTGAGGGTGCCTCATGGTAGCAGAGTTTCTGTGTCCCTTCAGCTACTGTCACTGTCTTTGCATTCATTCTAACTGGCAACTGCGGTAGGCGATGATGTACATTTTAATTGTTCCTTTTTTTAATGGACGTAGTCTCATTTTCTGTCTACAGAAGTTCAACCTCAGCCTCACTGTTCCTTGGTAAATAAATAAATGAATAAGTTATTTCCTAAATAATTAAATTAACATGAGACAATTGTTTTGTAAAGAGTGGCCACATAAAAACACAGGCTGTCTGTCTGAAGAGAGGACAATGGGCAGTGTGTGTGTGTGTGTGTGTGTTTATGTGTTTGGAAACAGTGTCAGCAACTTTCAGAGTGTGTGTGTGTGTGCGTGTATGTGCGGGTGTATTGTCAGGGGCTGATATTTGGGAGGGCAAAGCACTCTAGGAATAATTCCATGTGTTGTTTGAATGTGAAGCAGCTCCTAGATATTTCTGTGGAGCCTCTTAGGACAGAATAATTATAACACAGATGGACTGAGTTTAGGGGAAATGTTTCTTTTTATTTTTTATATTATTTTAAGATTTTTAATGGAGTACTTTTAGGCATATTGGATATATTTGGATTTACAGACAAGTTGCCAATATTCTATAGCTCTATCCAGCTTTCCCTACAGTTAATGTCTCATGTAACAACCGTGGTGCAGGTAGCAGCACTAACAGTGAATGCTGGAATGATGCTCTGGGCTAACAGGCTGCATGTGGACACCACCAGACTTCTCATTCATTTTCTTCTCCCATTTATGGCCCAATCCAGAAGCTCACACAGCAGCATTTGTTGTATTTCTTTATTTTCTTCTGTTTTGGGACTTCCTTAATCTCTCTTTTTGATGCCTTATGGTTGTAGAGACTACTAGGTATTTGTAGACCATTCCTCCATTTGGATTTGCCTGATTAGGTTTGGTTAGGGATTTTTAAAAATTCAAATCTTTATTGGTACATTATAAATATACATCATCATCACATTCAACACTGAGAGTCTGTACCAGAATATGATAAGACTTGATTCTCATTTTTCCCCTCCCCCATCCACCCTGCAGCCCCCACTCCCTATATACATAAGCTTTGATTCCTTTTTAAAATTAATATCACACTATTTTCCCCTTGTTATTTACCTCCCTTTTAAATATTTTCTATTTCACAATGTCAACTATATCTACTAGAACTCATTTACATCTTCATTTTCTCGTATTAGAGAAAAGATACGACATTTACACATCTGTGACCTATTTATTGCACTTATGAGGATGTCCTCAGAGTACATCCATTTGAGTATGAATGACTCAATCTTATCATTTTTAATTGTAGAATAATACTCCATTCTATAAAAGAACTACATCTTCTTTATCTAGTCTCCTGTTGGTGGTTAGGGATTTTTAAGACAAACATAGCAGGTAAGGTGCCCTTTTGCTTGCACAACAACAGGGGTTCACAAAAACAGCATAACTTGCTTGCTTGGCCTGGGTGGTTTCTGTCCAATTTATCCAACATAAAGTGACTGTTTTCTGTTTTCTTTCCACATTCTTTGGAAACAAGTCATGAGGCCTAGCCCCTAATCTGGAGGACAGGAATTCCATTCCGCTTCCTGCTGATGTTATGTGTGTAATATGTTACTTAGCATTCTGCTGGAGGGAATATTTGGGGATCCTGGATTTAATGAAGGATCAGTAGCTGCATTTTATGGGGACAATCACACAGTCTCTCTTTGCTTCAGGTTTTTCTTCTACAAAAGGAAAAGTTACACAAATACACCTCTCATGGTATCTCTGTCAGATTTGTCATCACTGAGACACAACACCTGATACTCAGTGTAAAGGAGGAGAAATTCAATTAGCTTTAGTTAGACACTCCACCCTGCCTATGACCTATAGATTTCTAGTTTGTTTATTTTATTTTACTTTCTTTTAGGATTTTTTTTTTTTTTTTTGAAACAGAGTCTTGCTTTGTAGTTCAAGCTACTCATGAACTCAGCCTCGAACTCAGCAATCCTCCGGTCTCTGCCTCATGAGTGCTGGGAATATATGTGTGAGTCACCACGCCCAGCACTGTGGCATATGGTACTGATTTGCTGCTGGGTGTGAGTCATTATGTATGTGGTTACCAGAGATTAAACCCGGGACCTTGCGCTTACAAGGGAGGCACTGGAATCATTGAGCTAAATCCCTGACCCTAGATGTCCAGTTTAAATTCCCTAAGAGCGAGTCATACTTAGGATGACACATTCTGAAAATAGAGAAACAAAAGTTTTGGGTTCTGGATCTGTTGGAGATCTGTTGTTACCTCTCGCATAACTACCACAAAATTGGAGACAAGGTAGTGAACATGGTTAGGAACCTCCAACTCTTAAACTGGAGTTTAAATTAGCATTTAAGAATATGCTAATAACAAGAAGCTGAGAAACCCAGGAAATACAGTAAATTATCCAGGGCAGTGAAAAGGAAGAATATGAGATACGTAGTGTTCTGGGGCTAAGACAAACCATGAGCATAGGGACATATCCTAAGACAATGACTAAAACCACAAAACATGCCTCTGTTAGTACAAAAAAGAAAGCAAGTAAAAGTTAAACATCTTTTTAGTGTTCCAAGTTAAAGAAAGAAAGAAAGAAATGCTATTTAGATTTCTCAATGTTTTGGTCTAACTGTACCAATGTTCCTCCTGGACACTTTCTGCTTACTGAAATATTTCTCCAAATGCCTTCTTTCCTTTTGTGCCCCTTAAAACATCTGAATAAGTAAATACAGTCAACAGAACTGCTTTTAAGGATGAAGAACAATTCCAGGGCTCTCTAGGGGGAAGGAAAGAAAGGGCTCTCTTCTTTACATTCTTAGCAGCTTGTTAGTGCCTGGGAGCCCGTGTTGTTGGAACCCCAGGGTGATGAGCACTGAGGTGAATCTATTGCCAGGCTGGGTCCTTTAATGAGCACATTGATCAGAGATGAGAAGCAAGAAAGCACAGTCCAGTAACACCTGAGTGAATATAAATTTAGCTGCGATTGAAGATCCTCCACAGTCGGCCTGTTCCATGCTGGCAGTGGCAGCGAGAGGAGAGAAAAGCAATTTTGGTCTTCAGTCTTGATTCCCTTCATGCGGTTGGCAGTTTGTGAGAAGAACAAGTTAAGACTGTTTTACCTGCAAAAGCAACAGGGATTTGTCAAAGAGTCCGGCCTAGATGTGATAATTCACAATGAGTCTACTCAGCCCGATTTTGAATCTGAATTTAATCCATGTGACTGGGGGAGGAAGCCCTTCTGGACAGGGAGAGCTGTCTGGAAATAGGGCACGCTGCTGGAGCAGGAAGTGAGTGGCCCAGCAAAGGAAGAGAACAAGTGGCAGCAGGTCTGGGACCTCGCAAGATGCTCTAGGGACTCAGGCCAAAAAGGAGACCTGGGGAAAGAGGTGCCTTGAAAAGAGGCCACCTTTCCAATGACTTCAGCTTTACTCTAGGAGGCCAGCTAGCAGGTAACAAGTTCTCAGTGACATTCTGGGCTCCTGTTTCTCTGATGTGTGACACTGAGGTGAGTCTGTCTGTAAATCGAGTCTGTGTGTGGCCAACTCCTGGGTTAAATGACCTGGTGCAGGCCCGGTCTGCCCATCACAGTGCCTGGAGTGTGACCTGCTCTCCATGGATGTCATGACTGGCACTTTGTCCTCAGAGTCACTCTCCTATATTGTGCCCTTCCTGAGTGCCTGGCATCTGGCTCATGCTACCTCTCATACATGCCCTGACCACCTTGGGGGTGTAGATGACTGCCCTCATGTGCCAAAAGGGGACACTGAGATTCAGAGAGGCACTCGCATAGTTTTTGTGGAGCCATCCTCCCTGAGGAGCTAGTGCAATGTCGAGCACGCAGTGCTGCCTCAGTGAAAGTAAAGGTGTCCCGAGGTCCCTCATCCCTTCCTTCCTGGTCTGCGATGCAGTCTGACTCCTGCCACCTGCTCCCCACCACGCAGTGAGACTCCTCTTCTTCCCTCTCTCTTCTCCTTCCTCTTGCCTCAGCCTTTTTTGATTTCTGCACCCTCTTGAAGTCTTTTTGACACAAACAATAGTATGACTTTGGCCCTTTTAAGAGGCCTCAGCACCACTGCTGGTGACCCAGTGACTCATTTTGATCATCACCTCTAAGCCATTCTCTCCTCGAGCCTGAATTTGACAGACCTCACTGCACCATGAAATCTAATACTATTTTTATGCCTTTTAATCTATCTTTTAACAGCCTCCTTGTGTGGAGCAGCAGGGCCCAGATTCACAGAAAGCACGTTTAGAGAGCAGAAAGGACAGAGTCAGCCTGTTTTAATCAAAGGCCTGGGGAGCCCAGTCTGGGGTCCTTCTCCATCCTTCACTCCCCTAATGCTCTCCCAGCACTGCCTTTTATGCTGGGCTTAGCAGGAGCTCTCCCAGCTGCCTGACAGAGCCACTGCTAGCTTCTTCCATCTTAATAATAACTGCCATGCTCTTCGAAGCAGGAAGCTGTCAAAATGTTTCTGGAGTGCCAGAGTTGCTCAATTGAGTCACTGTCTTGCACAGGTCACAGTGGAAAGGAGCATTCAGGGTGAACGCCAGTGAAGGATCAAGTGTCTCCTCCTCTCTTCAAGCCATCCAAAGTGCCTGAGGCCGGCAGAGTTCTCTGCTTCACTGCTGGGTTCCTAGAAGACCTGGGTCATATCACTTGGACTTGTGTACTGAGAGCTGCAGAGGTCATGGAGGATTTACACGAGATGCAGTCTTGTGTTCTTTCATTGTCTCTTTTGTGGACTTTGACCACAAGGTCCTTGTCTCATCAGGAGATTAGCATGGGAACTAAATACCCAGATCCTAAAACTTCCTGTTGCTCTCTGGATATCCAAGTCAAGTATGACATGTAGAGGAATTGCCATCTAACAGGAACTGCGCTAATTTAATTCAAATTTTTCTGCTTATTGAGTTTATTGGTGCATTTTAATATACATTGTGATCACATTCAATATTGAGAATTTGTACCTGTACATGATGTAGCTTGCTGCTCATTTGTTTCCCGTTTCCCTCCCCTTTCTACGACCCCTACCCTGCAATACACATAAGTTTTTGTTTCACTTTTTTTTTTTTTGGTTTTACCATCAATTTTTTTTCTTTCCAAATATTAAGTAAAATTTATCGTAGTTTTCACTTTTATTTTTGGTTTTACCATCAAATTTTTTTCTTTCCAAATGTTAAGTCAACTTCATCAGAGGCTAGAGGTTTGGACTGAGCTCCAGCACTAGACCCAAGAGAACCTAACAAAAAGGATTTACTCATGCTGCCCTTCCGTACTATGAAGACAACACTGTACAAAGTTATTTATCTGACCTTCAAGAAGTCATGAAAGAGAGAGGGAGAGACAGAGACATAAAACCAAATCCCCATCCAGGCCAGCATTAGACAGGAAAATAAGGAAATATCTTTGCCTTAACCTTTATAGGCAAAATAATTTGACAATCAACCTTTTGTTTTTGGTCTGTGCTTTTCCCAGCTCCTTTCTTTCTGCACTGCTGGTCTTCTAGGATGGACTCATGAAAACACTCTCCTTATATTGCAATATGAGATTTTCCTCTGTTCTAGAATTGTAAATTAAAGTTACTGTAGCTTTTCTTTTGACCAATAGGTTATCTGAGTCAGTTAGTCGGGATCAGTGGGGGGAACTGGTATAGAGAATGAGATAGGGTCCTTTGTCACCCTAGACCTTAACTCTGGGGCTCATGTGTTGTGGCCAGGCTCCAAAAGGAATCCTGAGGCCCTTAAAAGGCTGGCAGAGTGGATGAGAGTCAAAAGATAAGCTCTGCTCAGTAATTTGAGAGCTCGTCAGAAATTCTCTTTTTTCCTGAGGAAGAATTAGAATAAGGCACCCCAAGAGTAAATGAGGTTTGGACTCTACACACATCACAGCTGTCTGGGGTGTCTGGAGTTGTCATGGTCTCGAGGCACCTTTTTGCTGAGTGGGGAAACAAGGCCGCTGTGGGTGGAGGAGTGGCTGGAGTTCGGAGTCTTCTGCTTCAGCTCTTCTTTCCTTGGAGGCAGTGGGGACTTTCCTTGGCTGAGAATTATAATGCAGCCACCTCATATCTTATTCTTCAGGGAGGAATGAGGTGTGACCTCTTTGAGTAACCTTCTGAGCTTTTGAATCTCAAAATGAAATGTCTCTTTGAGCAGAGGGAGGTCTCTGGCTCCAGTGATGTTTAGAGACAAAGACTTGAGAAAATCTACATGCTGTCAAGTACTTTAACACTAAGAACAAATCTCAGAAATATTTATGGAAATAGAGAAAAATGTTTAATCTACTTAAAGTCATCAATGAGGAGCACCCTGGCTAAAAAAGGACTAGATGCTCAAAGTAGAAGAAAATCCATAACAAAGATAAAATATTAGTTAATAACAAAGTACACATGAAATGACAAAGGTGATCTGGTTAACAGGAAAAAATAAAGCAGCTATACACATGCACCTATGTTCAAGAAGATAGAGAAAAGGATGTTAGAAATATAAAAATCATGAAAAAGATCCAAATTAAATTTGCAAGGATGAAAGAATATCTAACATATAAAATATGCTGAGTAATACTGACAGCAAATTAGATATTATAGAGGAAAAGATTAGTGAACTTGAAGGCAAGTCAATAGAAATTATTCAAAATGAAAGAGAAAAGACAAAATTAAATAAACAAGCAGAAGGGAGCTGTGGAAGAATTTAAGAAGTCTAGTACAGATGAAAGTGGAGTGGCAGAAAAGGGGAGGTGAAATTTTCAAACAAATCTGCCCTTTTTTTGGAAATGTAATCAAACCTATTAAAACCTAGATCTAGGAAATTCAGAGAACTCCAATGGAAGGAATTTGAAGATAAGCATATCAATACTTGAGAAAGGCCAGTGCACACCATGACTAATATTCTTAAAAATAATGATAAAGAGAATATATGATGAAATCATCTGGAGGAAATATGCCATTGTGTACTGGGAAACAAAGATAGGAAATATAATAACTTTCCTGCTGGAGCCAGGGCAAACAGGAAGTCAGTGGGGCAAGAACATGAAAGAGCTGAGGGAGGAAACAGCCTTGTAAACCTAGATCTCTACACTGTGCCAAAAGATCTTTCAAAGATGAAAGTGAAATGAGGACAAATCCAGGAAAAATCCATTTTATGTATATCAAGAAACAATCCGTGTGCTGACAATGTGAGGGTGGGCTCGCACAAGAGGGCCAAGTATGATAACAACAGAATTATCCAAATATCAGATAAGGAGAGCTTCACTTAAGGCAGCTGTTACAAGAATAAAGAAAAGAAGGAGCTGAAGAGTTATTGACTGTCTGCCTAGAAATGATCTGCTGTCCCTTGCAAGCCCTATTTGCGGTGCAGGAATGGGCTCCTGACCTCCTCAAGGGGCAAGACCACTCATGGCACTTAGAAAATATCCTTGCATTTTAGATACTCTCTTTGATGTCGACTCTTGTGTCTATCACTCAATTGTG